>RJWT010005359.1:0-31153 GCA_004365215.1 Cuniculus paca | reverse complement strand
CAGTAGAAAGTCTAAAGACAGTCACAAGGCAGAATTCCTTCCTCTCTGGATCACCTCTGTCTTTTCTTGTAAGATTTTCACTGAGTGGATGAAGTCCATCCACTTTATGGAGGGCAATCTGCTTTTCTCAGAGTCTCCTAATTCAGTTACTCATCTCATCTAGAAAATACCTTCACAGCAGCATCTACTTTGGTGTTTGACCAGACAGTTGGGCACCATTGCCTAGTCCAACTTGGCACATGAAATGAACTACCACACCTCAGTATCGTTGTACTGATTACTTTTCTCTCATTGCTGAGACCATGAGAGATGCCCAAAATTAAGAAAGGAAAGGTTTATTTAGCTCACAGTTTATGGAGCTTTCAGTCCATAATCAGCTGCCTTCAAGGCAGGGTGGTGTGGCTGAGGGGCATCCATTCATGATGGAGGAAGAGAGCAAAAGCAACAAGAACAAAAAGGCCAGAGCAAACCTCTTGGCCTCCCTTATACTGTATGTACGCTACCTGCCCTCAGGTAGGCCTGTGCTCAGGATGTTTACAAAGTGAGGACCCTGGCCCCCCTGCTGAGTCACTTAGTTAAATTTCTAAACTTCTCAAATTGACACAATGAGCAACATCCTAGAAAGGTAAGGGCATGTCCTCTACACCCCAGGAGTTACTTAGTTAAGCTTTCAGACTTCTCAAGTTGACACAATGTATCAAGCATTACAGTCATGTTTAGCATGAAACCACCTTGCCTTCAGTGGGATTTGGCAAACCCACATAGAGACTGGCGGAAGTTGTTCCTGGTACTTGTTCCTTGGTGTTCAGGTGGCACCTTCTGGTTCCCTCCATTCCCTCTTTTCCATGCCTCATTCTTCATGTTCCAGCCTGGTGACATGTTTATTTCGATCACCATATCTTTTAGGTATGTTGGAGAATCTCATATCATTTATTCCTTAAGATATTGAGCATTTAGTTTTAGCTTCACATTAAAGATAGAGAAAATAACAATAGGCACCATAAATCATTAAGCCTGTCCTGTGGCACTGATTGCCAACCACAGCCTCAAAGATCTACAGTGAATTTACTACTTTGCATGTTCTTTATTTCCTTTATACCTGGGCATATAAGGAACATTGATTTATAGAGCCTGGAGCCTGCTTAGTTGGTGGGTGGGGGAGAGAAGCAAGGTGTCCAAGCTGCAGTAAATTTAAGCATCACTAGTATTTCTTTATACTTGCTGGGAAAAAAATGCCTTTTGCTACAAGAGCTCATAAATTAAAAATAACAAGACTATTTCCTATACACCTGGAGCTTCAAAATTACAACCCATGAATTCTGTGATTACCCCCTTCACAAAAGAGGCATTGAGGGTGACGACTCAAACAAGATCTCCCACCGCAGCTCTGAAATCTAAGCAATGATTCACCTCAGGTCTTTTGACCTTTGCTTGAAAAAATATTTGAAGATAAGGGAAGTTACCTGAAACACAGAATCTAAGAAGTTAATCCCATTATTTTTCCCCCTAACCTTCTTCACCTGTTACTCTCTTCTCTCTCCTGCTTTCTGTTTGTTTTGGCTTTTATTTTATATAAATTTTAAAACAAGTCTAATGGCATCCGAAACAAAGCATGGGGAATGTCTTCTTAACTTTCTACTCTGTTCTAAGCCATAAATTCCTCCATCTCCACAAATAATGCACCCCAGGTGGGCTGATGGGATGAGTCTGATTAGCTCAAAAGTGTGATCGCACCTGTGTAGCATGGAGTGTACATGAGTGGGGAACTTACATTTCCTGTCTAAGGGACTGTGTGTCACCGGGGCACATAGTTGCTGTGTGCCGCCTTATAGATCTTGGTGGATAAAGAAAGTTCTAAACAAGAAATGATTTCAAGGTCCCGTTTATTTTTAATTCTTCATGTTGTTCTTTGAGAGATATGTTTATTTTCTTTGAAAGAAATGTATAAAGAAGAAAAACAAAATATACTTAGATTCCCAGAAAGCCCTTTCAATTCTGTCATCCCAGAAGCAGTAGGATTGAGTTTTTACCGCCACACCAGCCAGCCTTTCTACTCCTACGTATCTTCTGAAGAAAAATGATGGCGTATACTCACACAAAGACTTGTGCATGAATATTCACAGCAGTATTATTCATAAAAGCCAAAAATTAGAAACTCAGATGTCTTCTAATGGATAAGAAGGTAAACAAAATGAGGGCTAGCTGTACAAGTGAATATTCTTTAGATTACTCGAACTATGGCTCTGGGTGGCAACTTGGCTGAATCTTGAAATAATTGAGTGAAAGAAGCCAGACTCTTCCTCTAGATACAGAAGACTACATATGATATTATTTCAATTATATAAAATTATAGACAATATAAACTAATCTAGTGACACAGAGACTATCAGGGGATGGCTGGGAAGGGGGGTGGGAGGGTGGAACCCATTGTGAAGGGTAGGAGGGAACTGGGACGGTGGACATGTTCTTTGCCCTGTTTGTGACAGTTACACAGGTGGGCACCTGTGACAAAACCCAGAAAATCATGCAGGTTATTGTACATCAGTTATACACTAAGACTAATAAATGGCCTTTCTTGGGTCTAGGAAATATTTGAGAGGATGAGAAAATTCTCTTAGAGAATAAATAGACTGTTGGGATAAAAGGTCATTTTCTCTGGAAAGGAAAGTGTTAATAATTGGAATTTCTAGGAAAACAGATAGAATTGGCCATATTAAACAGTTTTGTAAGTATTAAGATAAAAAAGTACCATGGGGAATCTCCCAAGTTGGACCTACATTCTTTCAGGTAATAAAAACAAAATCACCAATGTAGAATAAACAGGGGGAGAAATGAGCAGAGGAGTTTAATGAGAGCCATGAGAAACATTTGAGTGAAATAATTCAAGCTTTTTGTGTGAAGCAATAGACTCTGCAAAACTTCACAGTGAATGAAGGGAACCCAAGGACTTAGTTGTCTGAACATTCAGTCTAAGATTATGACTAGGGAGCCAGGTAAATTGTGTAGTTCATTGCCAGGAAGAATATTGAAAACAAAGTGAAAAATACCTTCTTACCCATGGACAGAATGTGTTTGAACCTAGAGATTCTTATGTTTGGCAGGAGCACCTTAAAATATGACAAGATACAGGCTGAGGGTGTAGCCCTGGGACAGCACATGTCTAGCATGCGCGAGGCCTTGGGTTTGATCTCAAACAGCAAAAAAAAAAAAAAAAATCAAATAAAAAATAAATAAATAAAATGGAACACCTTCAAAGGGTAGAGAAACTTGCATTGGAGGACAGGCAGTTAGGAGAGCCTCAGTGCAGATGACAAAATCTAGGACGGAATCTGAGCGGCTCTTTTGACAAGTGGGTAGATCACTCACTGCATCTTGGGATTATCTCTTTTGATCCAGTGAAGCAATGTTAGGGACAAACAAAGCAAGCCCATTCCACAGCCTGAGATGTGGTACCCACTGAGAGTAAGAATCTGCAGATCTGCGTGAATTTGCAAATGGTAGGCTGAGTGGACACCATAGACACCGTGAGGAATGTTCGGGAGCAAATCCCTGACCTCTGGGTCTTCGGAGTCGGTGTGCCTCTCTCTTTTAGGGAGAGATGGAATTCTCCAGTGAGCACCTCAGGACTCCATCTAATATAATGGCTGTTCTAGTCTGGGTGTTGTCTTTTCCACAGCGCTTAGAATGTGGCTGCATTACCTTGGATATTTTTCTCATCAAGTCACAAATCGGCTGATACGAGACTTTCGACTTGGTTGAAATTGGCTGTGAGCAGGAATGGATTTAGAACCGTCTTCATCAAGGAGCCCTCCCCTTCCGGAGACAGACCTGTGGGCAGGCTGGCGGAGAATAACGGCTAGCATCCGGGTTTTGGATATGAATGTCAGCGTAGCATATGCTAGGCACTCCCTCTAGCACCTGGATGCCCGAAAGGAGACAAGAGAGGAAGGGGGGGAGATCCAAGTCAGTGCATTCACTCAGAAAGATGACAGGTGATGGCCTGGTGTTCTCTGCTTGGCTTCCGGTGGAATTCCAAAGCGCCACTCCAGGGCTGTGAACTCCAGCCATCTGCATGCTTGGAACCTGGAGAGCAATACAGCTGGCATCAGCCACCATAATTAAGAAAGGCGCAGAGCAGGTAGGCGTCACTGCCCACAGCAGGTCACCAGCATGGAGCGGGGCTAAGATTCACTTTGGAAAGTGAAGCTACAGGAAGCCAATGACTCCTGAAGGACAGCACCACAGGTTTGCTGTGTAGAAGGAAAGGGTGGGCATAATTTAGAGAAAACAATGGCACTTTTCCCAGCTGCCTCCGCCACAACTAAATAAGAGTCTTTTTCTTTGTTGCTGGTGTCTCATTTGCTGCAATCAGATCATTTTCTGATTCTCCATAACCACCATTATTTCCCCCTGCCTCCTGTCCTTCCCCCATTTCATCTGTGGGCTCCTGGGGGTGGAGGCTCCAGTCTGCACAGCTAACGAGTGTGCAGTTCCGACAATAACAAGCAACACAGAGAGAACCCAAGAGAGGAACAAGAATAGAACATTCCTATATTTTTTTATGTGGCGATTGATAATCAAGGCTAACAATCCCGGCAGAAGGTGAACAACACATTAAACAGAGGGGAAAAGATAATAAAATATCGCCTGCTGGTTAACAATCGTTGGGTGGAAACGTTCCCTGGAACTGTACAGCTGTTGCACTTGATGGCTCATAAAACCTCTGTAAAGTCCGTCAAGGGCCTCTTTCCTTGGTGAGGGACCACTTTTTTCATGCAGTTATGATAGCATCTGGTGCCTGTCCCTGGAACAGGCAGAGGCAGAAGGCTGCCGGGAAAGAGCCGGACTGCAGAGGCATCTGGCTCCTTTGATGGGTTTTGGGTCACTTCTGATCTACAGGGCATCATCATAAAAATGCAGATTAAGATTTAGCAGGGAGTCCCTGAACATGTGCAGTGTACCAGCGCTGGGTTATTTCATTAATCCTCTCAAGTGTGAAGTCAGTATTATCGCCATTGTCAAACCAATGCTATGGAAAACAGAGCCCTGGAATAGTCAAGGAACATTCCTAGGTCACGGCCTTGGCAAACAGTAGGCTGAGAGCCGCCAGCCTGGTGGCCTTTCAACAATGTCATGTTGCCGTAAAGATGGAGTGTGTGCGAAGTGCATTCGCTCATCCTACCTGGGACTCCTGTACATATGTGTTGAAAAGGGATGATATATATATTCAGAATACTCAAAATAAATGATAGGCAGCTTAGGGGACCTGCTGGCTCAGATTGGGGTCCCCAAGAGCAGATCCTAAAGTGAGGATTCCTGGGCAAGTGATTTATTAAGAATGTGGTCTCGGGCTAGGGGGTTTAGCTCAGCAGGGCAAGCGAGGTCATGAATTCAATTACAGTACCAAAAAAAAAAAAAACCAAAAAAAGCTGGGTGTGGTGTTACATTCCTGTGACCCCAGCACTTGGGAGGCTGAGGCAGGAGGATTGTTGCAAGTTTGAGACCAGCCTGGGCTACAAAGTGAGCCCAAGGCCAGCCTGAATTGCATAATGAGACTCTGTCTCAAAAAGACAAAAAAAAAAAAAAAAAAAAAAAAAAGAATGTGGTCCTCAGGGAAACTGATCAGTGGCGGGACAGGAAAAGGAAGGAGAGGGAGCCAGAGATGGGGACAGTTGAGGCAGAGACCAGTGGAGGATGTCTTTTAGCTCCAGTCTGATCCTAATAGGAAAATCTGGGTTGTGTGTTGTGTTTCAGAGTTGTCCTGACCTGAGGCAGCAGAGATGGGGCTGTCATCCCCTGTTAAGCCATTACGGTGGCTGTGGGGAGGAGGAAATGGTAGTAAATCCCAGTCACTTCCAGCTACCTCTCCAGGCACGCAGACAAGGCAGGTTCTGGTAGCCGAAGGGCAGGCCTTTGAAAAAGAGGTGCAGGTGCTGTCTGCTTGAAGCTAAAGCCTGGTGAAACGGAGCACACAGGGAGATCTGGGCTGAGCCCCAGCATTACCACCCACACCTGCCCCTCGGTGCGCCCAACTGGCAGGAGAGGAGGCAGACAAGATGGGGAAACAGCAGCAAGACTCCCCCAGAGGCTGATGTTTCCAAGCAACACCAACAGCTGTATTTACATAGAAAGGCGTTGATTTTCCTGAATCCTGAGGGTGGCGTTTTTCATCACTGAGTTCCGAGGTCATTGATTGGTAAACCGCCTTCAAACCACGTCCGCAGAAATCCAACGCTGGATTGTTTCATGTTAAACGATGTAATACATGTAATATGACAAGGCAGACTTGTATCTCCTGAGAAAAAAGGAAGTTGTTCCTAAATAAACTGCCTTGTTCTCTGACAAGGTAGGAAAACAGAAAAGGAAAATGAAAAGAAAGGAGTTGCCCAACACAGGGAGTGGCCAAGAGCCACAGATTTCGAATCCATGTGTGTCTTTCTTCAAAGCCAATAGCTTCATGTTAAAAAAAATTGTATAGTAAACGAACCCAGAGAAACAACATTTTAAATGAAAACAAAGTTCTCCCATTTTAAAGAAATACCAACTCTTTATCATGTAGTGAGGGGGTGTCCAGCTGAATGGGACATGGGGATGTCCCCCATGTGTCCCAGCTGAACATGGAAAACAAAGTCCTATGTAATTTATAGCAGGATCTGGTTCCGTCCTTTGCTTACCTTGTACTCATCATATCCACTGACACTAAGGACCTAGAAGCCAGGCATGTTATAGGTTAATACCGTGACTGAATAGAGACCAGAGCGAATGTCCATCCTTCCTGGGCTGTTGGAGGGAGTAAGGAGTGAAATTCAAGGTGTACGGAGTGAAAGCTAAGGCGTAATCATCATTAAACATGGCAGCACTGTGCCTGTCTTAGTAATCCAAGTCTTCTAGCATCGTTGGCGCACGCCTGTAATTCCAGCACTCGGGAGGCTGAGGCATTTCATTGCAAGTTCGAGACCAGCCTGGGTTACAAAGCAAGCTCAAGGCCAGCCTAAACTGCATAATGAGACCCTGACTCAAAAAAAAAAAAGCCTGAATAAACTTATAGTTTTTAAAAAAATATGTTCTTATATATGTGTGCGTCTGTGTGTGTGTGTACAGATAAGATAAGATAAAATGATATCTTTACATAGCACTAGTCAAGAAAAGTAAGACCAGTGAACGAAGTATAAGAAGCTATGATTAGTTCCAGAAATTGTGAGCTTAGAAGCAGAGTAGCCATATAGGTAACCCACTCAAAAGCAGGCTCAAGAAAACCTCATATTTGGGGTCCCAGCCTACTGACCCCCATTCAGATTTTATTCCCCAGAACTGTCTCTTTTTGGTAATTACAGAGGTTCTAGAACTTAATTAATATGATCCTAAGGTGTGACCTATAGGTTTAAGAGTCATCTAAAAAATAACCCAAAAATCTATTGTAAAGATGCCAACTCTTGTGTGAATTGATTGTCTCAGGGCAGAAAAGTTTCCCTCCAAGAGGTGTCAGATACAATTGCAAACTCTGCTCTCTTTCAATTCACCAAGCATCAGAATGGGACTCCAGCCCCTCTCATTTTGTCCAAAGACAAATCACTGGAGTTTCCACAGACATTGTCATGGGTCCTGGAAGAGAAAAGGAGGTTCTAGCAGGGCAGAGGGTGCATTTTCGTAAAGCCAGAACTCTGGGAGCCTGAGGCAGGAGGATCCAAGTTTGAATCCAGCAGCTGGGATAATTTAGCAAGACCCAACAGCAACAAAAATGAGTGGAACTGGGAATGTAGCTTAATGCAAAGGCTCTGGGTTCAATCCTAAGAGACTGGGGTGGAGACACAAAGAAAGAGAAAGGGGGGCCCCATTATTCATTTTATTTTACATTTGGAGATAGAGTTTCTGACTTTAGTCAGTGGTCTCTTCCATAATGACATGTGTGCCATGAACATTACAGGCTCTCAGGATATAATCTGATTGATTGATTGAATGGTGGGTAATTTTCCCTGCAGATACAGCTCTGGGATCTGTTTTAGCTTTGCCTCTTTACTCCAGCACTCTGGGGGGGTCTGGGCCAGCTCTTTTGAGCAGTGCGTTTCTGATATATTTGGTGCCATTCAATGCAACAGCTCACAACATACTTTGCTATTTGCACAGGGCACTTGAGACTGATATTGCTAAGGAGTTGTGCCTAATGTTCTGGTCTTAAAGTTTTAATTAAATTCAGTCCAATTTGTTTTTTCTTAATCTATGAGGGAATAGAAATATGCTGAGTACTGAGAGGAGAAATACAGTTTTTCATAAGAATTTCTGTGGTCTGAATTTGTAGGTTGGGAACTCAATCCTCAATGCTACAGTATGAAGAAGCAGGGAGTTTAGGGGGGTGACTAGATCATGAGGGCCTTATCCTTATGAGTGGGATTAGTTTCTTTATAAGAGTGGCCAGAGGGGACTTGTTCCTCCCTTTTGCCACGTGAGGATCCATGATGAATGGACCCTACCACATGATGAATTTTCTGGCCCTGTGATCTTAGACTGTTCAGTCTCCAGAACTATTAGCGATAAATTTCTGTTGTTTATAAGTCATCCAGCCCAAGGTATTTTGTTATAGAAGCAGGAGTGAACTAAGACAAGATCTAATCTTATTAGGAAGGAATCAATATAGATCTTGTGAGTTATGCCTGATACTCAAAAGGCAGGAGGAGACCCTTGAGATCTCTGAGTGGAAAGTTATAAAATACTCCACAAACCTCAGCTTGGTCTAGAGTTCGATAGCTGTTGTTAGTTTTAAAGTTGGCATCACCACTTAAGGTCAAAGTCTTGAATTCCATCTTGCCTAGACAGAGCGACTTTGGATTTTAATAACATTGTACTATCTATAAATTCATAAATATGTTTATTGAATATAAACATATATTCAGGTGATCTGCTAGGCTTTCACTAGCTTTGTGAGTTTTAAAGCCAGCAGCACCCAGTAGCAATTAAATCCTTAGAGCCACACAAAACATCAACCGCTGTTGCATTCTCAGAGAATCCCCCATGCCTGAAACAAGGAGAGCACTCATGTTAGCCCATCCATCCTTGAGGATTGGTTATGTGCCTCTGCCTTCAGCCTTCAAATCCAGAGCAACTTCACGTAGATTTTAAACCAAAATGAACACAGCAGCGACAGTCTGTCACACTAACAGAAAGGAGCCAGAGCCTGCAGCAACCATCAGCATCGAGGGTCTTGCTTTCATTGAACTTCGCGTCCCTCTGAATTGTGGTCATATGGAAGTGATTCTCCTAGGCTGAGAGCAGTGGAGTGCAAAGAAGCAGGACGTTGCTAAAAATCAGGGAGAGCAATTTATAAGCCTCAGCAGAAAAACAAGCTGGACACATCACAAAGGAAACACATTTCCCCAATAACTTTGTCTTTTTTTGGAGGAAGCTTTAGATGAATTGTTTTTGAGCAGCATTTGTTGATGAAGTGTCCAGGAATCACTGCCATCGTAGCAGCATCAGGGGAGGCTGTGTTTTCCTCTCAGCCCTAACTCCATGATTATCCTCAGTGTAACCCTCTCTCTACCAGCAGTATACATTTCCACTTTGCACTGTGAATCAGAGACGTTACCCTGAGCAGGAAGTGCGTTCATCAAACACCTGGCTAGCCTGAAGCTCTTTATGTTTGACAAAATGTGCCACAGAAATTGTAATGACTTTTCCATTTTAGGCTGGATTATGGAATTCTGTAATCAAGAGTATTTTAAAATCCTTGGTTGAATGAGGAAGTAAAACAGCTTTGATACTTTACTGCTGGAGGGAAAGATACCTAGCAGAAGATAAAAACATAAATTTTAAATGATGATCTGCCCCAAAGACACTCACCTACCACAAGATGCCTCTTAAAAAGTCTACTTGTTACGTTATACCATTATTGTCAGTGCTGTCGACTGATAGATTCATTGCCAGTGAGTTTACCATACATAAAATCTATTTCCTCATACATGAGCATGTTTCATTGTAATCCACATAATGACATGGTGGGAGTATTGTCATTGATGAGAGAGATATATCAAGTTAGTCTTTACACGCATGCATTTTGCATTAGGTGACACCAACATTATAATGTAAAATATGCTTGGTGTGTGTGTGTCCGGGCACACACACTCCCGTGAACCATTTGTAACAATCAGCTCCTTCCTCCAGTTGATATTTTCGGTGACCATTTCTCTTTTTTCTCTCTTGACCCGGTGGTTCCATCTGTAGACTGCTGTCCCTGTCTAGCTTGAAAGCAGCATAGCCGCTCCTTCTAGTCCCTGGATTTACAAGGTTCAGGGAGTTAGAAGAGTTCCACCGTTGCTTTGCATAATGTGAACAATGGAATGAGTCGTTTTTGCTCAGTTTTAATACTAGTAAAAGAAAAACATCATGTTCACTAAACAGGAAAAAGACCTGGATCCTTTTCTGTAAAATCCTTCCTATAAAGCTGAGGGTCCTGTCCAGTGGGTTCAGGGACAGTATGAGAACAATGGTACATAGTGAGCTATTGTCCATTTCTTCTGCCATTTGGCTTGGGGGCCTTTTAGAAAGTGGTCTCACTTCTTTGTGACTTAATGTCCTCCTTGGCTAAATAAGGAGACTAGGGAGAGGACACCTCTTGGGTAGGTGAATTTTGTAGTAGGAGCTAAAAAGACTGCTAATGCTACCTGTGCCCCAGGGATAGCGCGAAATTCCGTGACTCCAAGAAAGAGTTCAACATGGCATTTCTTCTGGGAGTATTAGTTTTTCCCATCATGGACGGTAGGAAGAATTGTTTTTTAAGCAGTAAAAACGAAATAGATACTGCATGAGATGCAATATTAAATTCGAATGAATTTTTAAGACAGCATGAACTAAAAATTGCTTGCCAGAGTGGGACAGCTCGGGTATTAATTTAGGCTGCTGTGGGAACTAAATGACTGCTTGTGGCATCCCACATACAACAGGCGGAAGGTTAGTTGTTTTTTCAGACAGCTGGCATTTTTATTTCCTTTTTATTAGTTCTACTGTTTCTGTATTTGCTATCTCATTGATTTCTGCTTTTAATTTTATTTCCTACCTTCAGTTTTCCTTTTACTTATGCTGTTCTTATAACTTTTAGAATTTGGGATTTAATGCATTTATTTTATTGATACACGTATTTAGGCCAGGAATTTTCCACTATTCACTGCTTTAATTGTATTTTATAGATTCTGATACATAGTGTTCTATTAACATTTTGTTTTAAAACTTCCGCAATTTTAGTCTTCCCCATTTTGTGCAAGAATCATTTAATATAGAAAATTAATTTCCATGGAGAAGGACCCTTTTCTTTTATTGCTTTTAATTTATTTCTGGTCTCATTGCATTGTGATCAGATAATGTTTTATTAGTTTTAACTTATGAAAATGTTGACGTTTTCTTTGTGGTTTAATGTATGGTCAGCTTTTATGAATTGCGTTTGGGAGTTGTATCCTCTATCATGTAGGTGCAAAATATGCCATGTATCCAGATCTATCTTTGTTTAAAATACATTTTATTATAGTAAAATACATTTAACATAAAATTTGTGATCCTAGCCATTTTTAAGTGTGCAATTTAGTGGTATATTAATTAGATTCACAATGTTGTACAACTATCACCACTGTCCATTACCAAAACTTTTTTCAATTCCCCAAATAAAATTTCTGTAACCATTAGGCAATAGCTACCTGCTTCCTGGTAACTTCTATTCTACTTCGTCTCTATAGATTTGCCTATTCTGAACATTTCATTTATGTGCACTCATACTGTATTTATTTTCTTTGTATTCGGCTTCTTTCACTCAGCATAGTGTTTCAAAGGTTTATCCATATCATAGTGTTTATCAGAAGTTCATTCCTGCTGGATGTGGTTGTGCACACCTGTAATCCCAGCACTCAGGAGACTGAGGCAGGAGGATCACTGTGTGTTCAAGGCCAGCTCGAACAAATAGCAAGACCCTGTCTCAGAAAAAAAGTTTATTTCTTTTTATGGCTGAAGAACACCATTGGCAGTGTATACTACATTTTGTTTATCTGCTGTTTTGTTCATGACCATCTGGGTAGATTTCACCTTTGGCGTTATTGTTGGAGAATGCCGCTTTGAACATTAGTGTATAAATATCTCTTTGTGTTAAGTTCTTTTGGGACACATCTATGAGTTAAGTTTCTGAGTCAAATTGCCCAATTGTTTTCCACAGCAGCTGCACCTTTTCACATTTCCATCAATAATGTATGTGGGTTCTAATATTTTTCCACATTCTCATCAACATTTATTTTCCTTTTTTTTCTTTTTTTGGTACCAGGGATCGAACTCATGACCTGGCACCAGACAGGCAGGCACTGGCCATGGAGCTATACCCCTGGCCCTTATTTTCCTTTTTTAAAAAAAGTTATAACCTCGTAGTAGGCATGAGGTGGTTTTTCTTTGCATTTCCCTAATGATTAATGATGAACATTTCGTGTGTTTATTGGCCATTTGACTATCTTCTTTGTGAAATGTCTATTCAAATCCCTTGTCTGTGTTTAAAAATTATCCTGAGTTTATTTCTTGAAATATTCTGAATGTTAAGACCTTGTCATATTTGTGATTCACAGGTATTTTCCCATTTTGTAGGTGCCTTTTTGCTTCCTTGCGAAGATTCTTTGATGCGCAAAAGCTTCCGAGTTATCTATTTGTTCTCTGTGCATTTACTGTCGTATCTAAGAATCCTTTGCCAAGTTCTAAGTTGTGAAGATTTGTCCCTATGTTTTTCTAATAGTTTTACAGTTTTGGCTTTTTTATTTAGGTTGTTTTATCCATTATGAGTTCATTTTTGTGCATGGGATGAGATATGGGTTTCACTATATTCCTTCATCTATAGAAATCCAGTTGTCTCAACACACCAGATCTATTTTATTGATCATGGTGTGGTTAAGTCTTCTGTAGCCTTCTTGATTCATCTTGGATTGGTTAAAACAATGCCATGCTGAGCTGTACAGGAGCCCAAAGCAAAAAGAAAAATCAACGCTGATTCTGTTTTTGTATACAATATACATCTTATTCATTACATATGATTTCTGGCACTGATGTTTTGAAATAATGCATTAAGATACTTATCTTGTTTCCTGTGCTTTTGCCGTCCCCTTACATAGCATGTCCAAGAAGAATCCTTCATTCCTTCATCCTAGCTCCAGGATAAATGAAGACTATTTTGCTTCCAAGCTTGATACCATAGTAAAAACCTTAGTAAGTGTCAATGTGGAAGTGAGATAGTTCTGAAATGGTAAATAAGACAGTGAATATCCTCAACACGTTTAAGTGGGGCATAGGCTAAAAACCCATCTAAGAGACAGGTAATGGCCAGGTTTGGGCTGAATCAGCTCATATGCATTTGAAGCATGTGAGCTCTAGGAAAGTCAATATTTAATGATAAGATCCTATGGGTTCTTTTTTGAGCTACTAGAAGTTCTATAAGTAAATAAGGGAATTTTTGAGTGCGCCATAAAGAATGGAATCTACTTATAGCTCCACTTTGTGACTCTTTTCATGACTTTATACATAATTTTATCCCCTTACCTGTAGGAGATGCATTTCAACACCCCCAAGGATGCCTGAAATCATGGAAGGCACCAAATAGTTTTTCCTGTACACTCACACCTCTGATAAAGTTTAACTATTAACTAACTGCAGCAAGATCTTACCAATAATAACTAATAATAAAATAGAACAATTATCAGAAGATACTGTAATAAAAGTTCTGTGAATATTGTCTCCCCAAATATCTTATGGTATTGTACTCGTCTTTCTTGTGATGCTGTGAGATGATACAATGCCTATGTGATGAGATAAAGTGAAGTGAATGACAGGGGCAGTGTGGTGCACCATTTGGTTACTTGAACCAAACCCTGTTGTACCCAACAATTGATCTGATAACTGAGGGAGCTATTCAGTAACTAACGGGTGGGTAGCATATACAGCGTGGGGAACTGGACAGTGGGATGACACACGTTCCAAGCTAGGTGGCATGAAATTTAATCAAGGTACTCAAAACAGTGCAATTTAAAACTTATGAATTGTCCATTTCTGGAATTTTCTATTTTAATATTTAAGGACTACTGTTGCCCACAGGTAACTGAAACCATGGAAAGCAAAACCATAAATAAGGGATGGAGGGACAGGGGAATGCTGCTTTCTCTGAATTAACCAGCCTGGCTTCATTCAATCAGTGCAGCAGCTTTCAAGACTGCCTTCTTTTCTTCTAAGTACCTCTTACATCTGTATTTTTGAGCATCTAGGGAGGTTAATCTGAGGAAGGGTAGAAATAAAATATGGCTCAGTTTTGGCCTTATCCGTCCCTTCCAAATGCTTCTCTCTGCATGTCTTGTTACGTGAGTGGGAAAGAAAAAAAGCACATTTGGGTCCAGCAGGTTTTCTTCCCTTTGTCTCCCTCTGAGGTGCTCAAAGGCATCAATAACAGGGCAGGAAAGCCCTGGCTGAACAGAACTCAGTATTTTCCTTTGATGCCTTCCATTGGGAGCTTCATACAATGCATTTGAAAGCACTTTGTCAGGAAACTGCTGCTTCAGGCAAACACTGAGAAAACCACTGAGGAGGCCTCAATGGGAAAGACCTGATCTGCCCCCAGAAACTGCCCTAGTTCTCTCTCAGGAGAGCCACAAGCAGGAGAGAGGTCCCCTGTCCCACCCAGCTCCCCCATTCTTTCTTCTTCCTTTTTTTCCTCTCCTTTATGTTGCAAGAATTGTGGAACTCCCTTTAAATAAAAATAACTCTCAAGCTGGGTTTTGTTTCCTAACATAGATTAATGCTTGGATGTCTCATATTCCCTCTGTAAAACTAGTCTCGACTTTAGATTACAGCTAATTTATTTGGGACACATGTTTGAGTTCAAGGTGAAATAAATACCAGATGTTGTATGCATTTTTCAAGGGCTTAAAAACTGAATAGTTGTCCATCAGCCCACTGTTAGAGAGCCCTCACCCTTCCCATGAGTCTGAGGTCCCTGTGCCTGCTCCAGGCTGGCTCAGCTTCCTGTCCCGTTGCCATTGGTGTCCTGCTTCTTGACACCATCCCTTTGCTTGAATTTTGATTTAGTTTAATTAGTCCTGAATCCCTGCGCATCTCTTAAAAACTTTACTCCTTTCGTTTCTCCTTAGAGTTGCAGTATAAGCAAATGGTTACGGTGCTGACACTGAGAGAAATAAAATCTCCCTTAACTGTCTTCTTCTCCTAACATTGAGCAGAGCCCGTTGGATACTGGGGGACGAATATTCAAGAAGATCTAGAGCCAGATGAAGCAATGTGGTCTCTGGCATTGGACAGTTCTGTTCCACGAGGACCTTGGGGGCCCACTCAGCCCTGCTGTGCTTCCCTGGGGTCCCCCCAGGACAGGGCTGCAGCCTAGTTTTAGAAGCACATTCAGCCACTCAGTGCTGGTGTGACCTTCACTTAGCCTCTTCTCTTGTGCAAAAATGGAGTCCCTCTTAGTTATAAATTTCTATAAATGATCACTTATGTTCATTTTAATTATAAAACTCTCCCACTGAAAAATAAATTGAAAACTGTATCAATGTGTAAAGAAAAAATACACTCGGGATCATGGAGTCAGAGATAACCATTTGCAGCTTTTTAGTGTGATCCCCTCTGATCCTTTTGCATTTGTAGAGTCAGCCTCTCTTAGCTGTAGCCTTCATACCTGTGGACTCAACCAACGGCAGATGGAAAATATTCCTGCACCCCACCCCAGTCCATACGGAACATTTAGAGAACATTTTCTGCCCATTATTCCTTAAACAATTCAGTATAGCAACTGTTTACATAGTACTAGATACTATTAGTAATCTAGAGTTGATTTAAAGTATATGGGAGGACATGCGTAGGTTATATGCAGACCCTGTGCCATTTTGTATATGGGTCTTGAACATCTGCGGAAGATCCTGGGACCCATCTCCTGTGGACACTGAGGAAACTGTACAGTTATTTTATAGAATTAGATTTCTATGTGTGTGCAGTATTTTCCATGAACATTATCACTTGAACATTCGCCCTTGTCATTTAATATAAGCTGAAATGTAAATACAGGTGAAGACTGCAGGTTATTATACTATGTGGATTATATTCCACTTAATGAATACCCGATTGTTGCATATTTGAGTTTTGCTGTGATAAATGATGCTGTCACAGATGTCCTTGCACATAAATCTCTGTGCACTTCTCCACTTATTTCCTCAGTCTGTCAGCCTAGCAGGAGACTATTGGGTCAAAATGCAGGGATGTTTCTTAAGGCACTTGGTGTACAGCGCCAAATTACACACCAGTGCTCTGTGATTGCCCAGTTTCCTGATCACATACTGATAGTGAATATGATCTTTGCCTTTTGACAGTTTAAAATGGCATCTCATTTCAAGGTTTCTCCCTTTATTGTTCCTTGAGATTGATGGTTTTCATGTGTTTTTCAGCTATTTAAATTCTTCCACTAAAATTTTTCTGTCTTTTGTTCATCCTTCCATTGAAGTATTTGGTGTTTTTTTAGTGATACTTAAGGACTCTCAATTTCTATTATTTTAAAGTATGGACGATTTTACAAAAATATTTTAAATTTTAATAAGCTACGATAGCCAATCTTCTTTTATACTCTCACCCCTTTATTGTTTCCCAACCCTTGGCACAGAGCTATGCGTACTCCAGGGGCCACATAAATGCTTTTTAATGAGAGAATGATCCATTATCTAAATATGTCGTTGATGTACAGTATTGGTTAGTACGGCCAAAATGAGAATTTTTAGTCCATTAGGAGTTATAATGAGGAAAGCTTGATAATGAATTATCCTACGAAAGGAAGCTAGGAGGAAAAAACCAAATAAACAATATTCTATATATGTGACCTTTTGTTGGCAGAGTATCACAGAGGACAAAGGAAAAGCACAGCTCAGAAATTTTCAAATTAAACAATAATTTATAATGCAAAATGTAAATAGAATAATATAAAAAAGACCTTTATCAAATCTTAATGCTTTTTCTCTCTTTTTTTTTTTTAAGAAATAAGATACGGAAGAATAAAGCCTGTTACATTCCCTTCTCCCATATCATCTCTGTTTCCTGTCCAGAAGGAGTTACCATTCTGAATATAGTGTTTATTATTTGAATGCATGTTTTTGTACTCTTGTGACACAGACATGTATCTGTGACATTGAACACTATATTTTCAAAATTTCTATAAATGGCACCATACCATAAGTTTTCTACTGCAACATTTTTTTTCTCGTTCACGGTTATGTTGCAGAGGTTGATCTATTCTGGTAATATTGTGTCTTCTGGAAGTTTCACAGCTTCGTTATCCACTCTCCACTCATCATCATGACCGTGTTTGCTTGTGCAAATGTCACTGCAGTGAAGTCAGTCACATCCCCTTGTACACACATGCGTGTTTCTCCAGGGTAGGGTTGGAATCACTAAGTAACAAGAATGTACAGCTCTTCTTTTTCTAGAAAACGCCAATTTGCTTTTAAGGTATTACATAAATACTCGCATTTTCCCCAAGGACATTTTGCATAAATTATACCAGCAAATATTTTTGAGTGCTAGTGGGCCAGGAACTAAGAGTTCTACATGATTCAACACACTTAATCCTCACCTCTTCATTTTACAAATGAGGAAATTAAGATACAAAGAAGGTGAGGATCTTGCCCAAGGTTATACAGCAAATGACAGCCCATTCAAGTGTTAGGCAGTGTCATCCTCCAGCCTATCTTGGAGAGAAAGCTATGTTCCAAGTGCTAGAAAGACACCAGCCGTGCCACAGTTCTAGTGGTACAAAGATGCTAGCATTTAGCTCACAAGAAAGCTCTGGAGAGGGGAGTAACTTTACTAGAGTACTGCTGTTCTACAGTTAGGAAGAACAACCAGATGGTTGCTTAATTTGTTGAAGGTCCACTAATCCATCAATGGCTGATCGAAGACCACCTTCCAGGTTCCATCTGCAGCAGGCCAGGGGTATTGTTTATTTTCGATCTCGCTTTCCACCTGGGTGTTCATGAAGGCTTATTAGCACTGTATCCATGCACCTTTCGTGTCTTTTAGTCTAAAGTAGACAACTTGCAATAGAAAGGTCAAATAAATTTTTTAGAAGCAATCGTGGATATAATCTTGTACATGTGAATTTTAATTGCAACACGTTAATCCCCATTCTAAGTGCCAAACTTTCAGGATTAATTTGTTGGCTCTGTCAGTAACACAGTATTCAGTCTTCTGACCAGCTTCTTTGCCCAAGGGCCCTCATTTACTAATGAGTAATCGTTGTAATTTTCAGGGAAAATGTTACTGGTACAATCATGTTTGAACATTCATCAAGTATGACGTGAACCCAGTTAGGAGAAACGTTAGCATCCTTAGGCTGCAAATACAGGCATAGAATTAAATCTCACTACACTATCATTTTCCTGGGCTTCTTACTTCCATTAGTGTTAGGAACAGTCAATGGCGAAGCTGTAAATGGCTTTATGGCTTGGATGGTAGAACCGTGTCAGGAGGAGTCAGTCTTCCCAAATGACTGCAGCCTTCCTTCCATTTGCCTTCTATTATTCACACCCACTTTGTAAAGAGAAGGCAGAGAGGGAAAAGGGAGCCACTTTGGCAGGAAAGCACTTCTCTTTATGCACACATCATTGACACACAGCACTGACAAACTAATTATAGCTTTAGGTTAAGCGTTTCCTCTTTCTGCAAGTTGTTTGCAAACAGCAATTATTTCCATCCTGCATGCTGGAAAAATGCAAACCCAAATGGGGCTAATCAGTAATTTCCTGTAAGTCCAGCTGTCCACTCATCTCCTCTGGTTTGGTTTTGATTTTTTCAAGTTGGGTTTCTAACTCTTCTTTCTTTCCCACCAGATATTATTTTTTAAAAAATCTTTTTAACCTGTCTGAGGACCAGTGTTGGTAGTTCCATGTTTATCTTACCTCTGTTCAGCCTGGCCTACCATGGTATATACTGAGAGAAACATCAACATAGCCAAAGGCTTATGGCTTTCTTAGCACTACACAGATGACAGTTGCATTGCATACAGAGCATACGGAGCACAGCTGTATGCCTGGCCCTGCTAGCCACTAGGAAGATGGGGTATTTTGTGCCAGTCAATAAGACCTTGCCACAATGAGTCCAAGGATGGACTCAATCAATGAGAGAAATAGTAGATACTTTGTCATCTGAACTGGAAGAAGAACTAAGATCTAAAGCAGCCAAATCTGAGAGAGCTACAATGATGGAATAAAACCCTAATACTAGAGTTACTTTGGCCATCATGGTACAAATCAATTCAACAGACATTCTCAAAAACTCTGGCACTCGTAACCACACTCAGACAGGAGATGGGAAAAGTCCCCTCCTTCTGTGACATGAGGGTGACAAATATGCAAACAGTCGCTAAAGAAAGAGAGAAAGAAGGAAAAGGAAAAGAAAACAAGGGAAAAATGTGAAAAGAGAGAAGAAAAATCCAGGCAGGCCTTACAGATTGAAGACTGAGCGAAAGCATCTCACGGTGTGGGACAGTTGGAGAAGATCCAGCTTGTGGTTGTGGGACACAGTTCTTTTCATTCTCATAATAGGAACTTAATGGAAATGAAGACATGAAACATCTAGTAATCACCTTCTTATTCACTTCTAAACAGAATTTGAAGACAAGTATTCTTACCTCCATCCTAAGCACGGTGTGAGGACTCAGTTTAGAAGCCTGGATGACTTAGGGGTGATGTGCTTAACGACCACTGCTGACTTTTTTGATTCTGTTTTCTCACAGAGATCAACTGGTGTGTTCAGTAAGTGTGCAGTGGCAAGCTGAAGCACCTATGTGACAGTGGTCAGGGTAATTTGTTAGAAAAACCCACTAAAGAGGAAAAAAGTTCATATCCATCTTTTGTTCCAATTACTTTGAGTTGTTTAAGCGATGACCAGGACAGACAAGAGGCTCCCCCAGGGCACTGGCCCATGGTTCAACTGAGATTCTATCTGTGGTTAGCAGTAATGGCTGAGTGGTACATCCTCTCCAGACCATGGCAGTATTTAATTGGAGACGAAATGCAAATATTCATGTAATTTTCACTATTGCCTTAGGAATTTAATTGTAGGGATCAGGAAGGTGGGAGATTTTGACTGGAAATGGTGAAAGAATTTTGAAAAACTCCATAAATCCACATTATTCCTGAGGAATCCCATCGAGAATGGAGAGAATTACATTGACAGAAATCTGATCAAATGGATTGGCCACAAGACACACAGAAGGAATGCTGTCACCTAGATGTGTTTATGCTTTTCCTGAGACAATGCTTTTTAAATTAAGTGCTTTATAGCTAACTTTTGTAGTAACCTCCTAAAACATATAGATGGGGCATATTTTACATGATTCAGTATCTCAAGCAGCCCACCAAAGCCAGAACGCGGCTATTAACTTTGAAGGAGTGGGGGGAAGTAACTGTCATGGCAGTTACTATGTCCTCCCTGGGTCCTACAGTGTCTGTGATAACAGCCAATGTTAATCAGCCAGCATTAAGTGTCAGTCTCCGTGATCATAAGCACTTTACAAACACTAACTATATTTTTTTCTCACAGTAGCCACACAAGGAAGCTGAGGTACAGAAAGTAGAGTTAGTTGCCAAAAATCACTATGATGTTTGAACTCCAAGTGGTCTGATTTTAGAGGTTGCACTCCCAGTTTTTATTCCATGCTGCCTCCTATGTAGGAATCAATGGGAATGGGGGAATGAATGAATAAATCCTGCCTGCAAGCAGGCTCTGGGGATACAGAGCAACAGTGCCTGCCAGAGGCTTATGCTCAAGTTAGGAAAACATGGTTTGATACAAGACACATGCACATAAGAGCAATGGAATTGATGGATAAATAGCTCATGACATGAGATGGGTCCAATGAGTGCTGAGATTTCCTGTGTTACCCACCTCTGCTTTTCCAAGAAATGCCTTCTCAGAAGAAAAGACCTAGAAGGAAGAGCAGCTACTACTTTGTATGGCAGCACAGGTAAATAAGAGTGACAGCAGCTACCAGTGAGTCGGTGTGCTCAACTCGTTACATACATTACCTTAGCCAGTCCTGACACCAGTCCCGCTGGATAATGGTTATTATGCCTGTCTTATACAGAACTGAGGCTCAGTTAGGATAAGTGAAGTGGCGGAAGTGGCAAAGTTAGGATTCATGCAATGGTGTAACTGTCCTTAAATCTTATGAGACCCCTATGGCACCCTCGGATGTACATCAATACTGTGCTGGGTTTTCTCTTGACTGGAAAGGGTGGCTGGGGGCTGGAATCCTCCAGGTTGTGGCAGAACCAAAAGCTATTGGGCATCCAGATGTGCACAGATCAGCACCTCCTGGGACTTTGCACACAGCAATTATAGAAGTTACTTGAAAGCAGCTTGTTCCAAGTCCTCTGAGTCCAGCATTTTCCACCTCCTCATAATGAAATGGCTGTTTGCTTAACTCTGGGATCACCACAGCCAATCTGGATTGTGAGTCAAAGTGTAAAAGGGAGTAGAAACAGGACACAGGACTGATTTGTGTTCTACAAATTTAGTTTAACTGAATTCCAAGAGAACGAGATAAATGTGAGATTTCATTATGTATTAACATCTCAGAGATGAATCTATTTTGCCTACTTTCTACTTGGGGATATTGTACTGTGAGGTATGTTGTGTAAGGCTATCTTTAATGATTTTATTTTAACAGTCAGTCCTCAATTAGTGATATTTTATTTCTGGTTTGCTGCAGAACTTTCAAAAAGTTACCTTTTCCTCCTCCTCCTCTGGAAAACATTTACAGAATTGATCCACATCTAATCATGCCATCTTTGCCCTTTCTAGTCTTTCCCCAAATTTCTACTAGTTCCTGCATGTGTTAGCTTTCTATCACCGCGACAAAATACCTGAGATAATCAACTTTTAAGGAAGAAAAGTTTCTTTTGGCTCAGTTTCAGTTCATGGTTGTTTGACCCTGATGCTGTTTGCCTGTAGCAACACAGCACATCATGGCGGAAGCACATGGTGGAGAAGCTGCTCACCTCCGAGCAACAAGGACACAAAGAAGAAAAGGAAGGGACCAAGGTCCCAATATCCCTTTCAAGGTCATTCCTCCAATAACCTAAGTTCCTTCCACTAGGGTCCTCTTTCTATAGTTTTTACCACTGCCAACAGTGCCAAGCTGGGGACCAATCCTCTGACACACGAGCCTGTGGGGAATACTTAAGATCCAAACTGCTAGCAGGGGTTGAGGCAGCTTGTACCCGTCGTCCTCCTGCCACAGAACTGGGCAGAGAGAGGGCACCTTACCCCAGAACATGCGTCTCATGAAAACAGCAGGCCTGATCATCAGAAAAATGCCCAGAGATCCAGGTGTGGTGTTACATCCCTGTAATCCCAGCACTAGGGAGGCTGAGGGAGGAGAATTGCCAGGTTTGAGCCTAACCTGGCAATTTAGCAAGCCCTTGTGTTAAAATAAAAAAGTAAACTTTTTTCCTAGAGGTTTGCGTATACCTCAGTGGGAGAGCATCCCTGGTTTCAGTCTCCAGTATCATGAAAAGAGCTGAAACGCACAAAATGTGGTCTGTGTTTTCATGGTACTTGCACACCCCTTCAGCCCATTTCCGGACCTCACCATAAGAGCCCTTGATTTAAACCGATGGCTGCATTTCTCCTGATACAAAACCTTGAGTTTGTGCTCTCCTTCAAGTCTGTAATAGCTAAATGAACAAACGGCTGCTGATGGTGCCCAGGTCAGCTGTAGAGTAAGTGGATGTTTCTTTGCTTGTTTCTACATAACAAAGGAATAAACAAGTCCAGGAGAGGAAAGGAGCAGAGGAAGTAGAATATAACCCTAAGCTATTTTTAAGGAATGTTTTATATGATGTCTATCTAAAGGAAATTTGTGTCTGGGATTTACAAGGTAAATAAAATCAACCCTGAGAAGGAAAGGAAAGAAATTTTAACCAAAAACATTTTTCTCTTATTTGGTTTTTCTGAAAGAAAGGTGAATGCATGGGCAGATAATTTTAAGGATTTTGACTTTAATACTTGACCGCCTTTTCCCATAAATGATGTTAAAGCTTCCTGGCTCCTTATGTGATTGATACTTCAAGAAAGTCTGTCTCATCTACAACTTTAATTTTTTGCATTTATATAAATAATAAAATCACTCCGAGGGTGAAAATGGCTGGTTTTGCTCAAAACATGTGTGCAGTGGACAGTTTGGAGAATTCTTCAAGAACATTAACACTGATAAATAAATTCGGTTAAATGTTAGATGTTTATACTAAGCATAAAAGAAGGAAGGGAAGAGCGCCCTGAAGATGCCACCTATTTATTCATTTACTGCGCTGCAGCTTCATCACTTGGATGGAGTATCTGGCTAAGCAGTGATGCTTCATTTCCTAAAAATGCTGGCTTCGGTTGCTCAAAGAGTTTGAGATGAAAATCCCTCATTTCTTGAGAAAAGAATTTTCTTCTGTTGATGAAGTACACTAGCGTTTGGTTCTTGACTGATTACAAGCAATTAAAGTCACTGGTTTCAAATTCTTTCTCAGTCTTCCAGCTCTGACAGAAAATCACCGGATCTGAATTCCTAAGAGGCCCTACCAGGTGGATATTTTAGGAGTCTAACTTAAAATTGGTCAGCAGTGTTTCTCACCACAGCAGCCCTGCCTGTAATTACGGCCTAAGCGATGTGTTGATCCAGGTTCTTTGCGAAATGTGAGAATCAAGTTGGACACCTCTAAGGCAACTGCCCTTTGACCTACGGTCAACTGTGCCTTTGAACTTTCCCAGGAAGTGAGGCAGGAGGAGATGAATAGCACTGATGTGGAATTCCTTCAGTTTCTAAAATTTGGAATTACCACAAACTTCCAAACCAACTTCCCTCACCCTCATTCCACCATTATGAGCAAATTTTTATCTTCCATGAAGACCAAGTGATTCTTGGCTTTGAAACAACACTGAGGAGTTAATATAAACCGCTTCCCTTGGTTCCTCCAAACTGAGGAGGTACTGGTTTCGTCGATGAGAAGGAGACTGTGAGCCCTCGATCTTCTTCCCAGACACCTCATTGCGTCTGAGATTTGCTTCCCTTCTCTCTTGTCACGAAAGAGGTCACTGCAGTATTTCAGGCATTTTTTTATGGAGTAGGTGGAAGCCCAGAGGGGACAAGGATTTCAGTCTCCCGAGAGTAGAACCTTTGTAGTCTGTCCCAGGAGTCACATGTCGTTTTTGTGAGACCCTGAAGAGGTTAGAGAAAAGAGTGGACAAAATAAGAAATTTTGCTAAATAGAATGGAGCTGTTTGCCAAAAGAGGAGACTGGGGATTAGGAAGGTACTGTCTGAAACACTTACAGAAATCTGAAATCTGAAATTTTAAAGAGTGAGAGTAAGAGAGAGAGAGAGAAAGTGCGAAGAGCTCAGGAGAGAGATCCGTGTCATCGAGTTGAGTGACATTCCTCTTTATTAAAAAGCTACAAAGTCTGGCAGCAGAACTGCCAGGAAAATCTCAGGATTTTTTTTTCTTGCAGTGTTCTTTTAGCAGTTTGCATCTGGACTGTTAAATTAAGGGTTCTTTCAAGGGAAATAACTCACTGCTTTAGCAAGTGAAACTACTTGCTAAAGTAGTCGAATAAAAATACACGTATAATATACCTGCCTGCCTGCTATCTGTTTTTTTAAACATGCGCGCACGCGCACATAGTCTATGTGAATGTGCTCTTGCTGGTATTTCATCAGCTGGGGTAGAAAGAGAAGGGTGGTTGTGCTGCTTCTGCAGCTGGGCGGTGGTGAAGAGACTCCGGCTGCAAATGAAGTGACCCTCTTTCCTCTCCCCCATCTGCTCAGCCGTGTAGCTGAGCACCAACACTGCCACTGTATTCCAGGGCAGGACGTTTCCCTTAGTCGTTCATAAACTGTGCTCCTGTGTTGTGACTCACGGTGTTACTCAGGGGACAATGTCAGGCAGGGATGATGGGCCCTTCCTTGAAATTGCCTTGCCTCTCATCTCAATTAAAAATCAAGCCATTAACTGGCTTTAATGTGGAGATTTTTGTGGTTCAGTTTTCTTTGGTGGTATCCATTTTTAAAAGGGGGGGAGGCATGTAGATAGAACGATTGGCATAATCTTTAGGCATGTATTATTAATATTTAGTATGTATTATTAATATTTCCTACCTATAGTGAGAGTTGTTTTTTACCCCAGAATGAAACCATGGCTTTTGTGATTACCTGGATTCCAGGTAAAGGTTAAGCCCAGCTAAGTATCTGGTAGCATCTTCAAGTGACTTTTGTATTACCCAAACCTTTAAAAGGCTGCCACCCAGACTTGTAAAAACTTCTACAGTGTCTGTCCTTGATGGAATGGAATTGTGACCATGAATGCTTATTTTAATGAAATGAATATCCCAGAGTCCTATTACGACACATCTCAAACCCACTGCACTCAAACAATTAGTCAAGGCTTTTGTTTTATTGCTAGGCTTTATTTGGAGGACACAACATAGTCCCTGATTTTTAGGAATGCAAGATTTCACCGGACAGAGTAAAATGTGCACGATTAAATAGATGCAAAATGTAGTCCCTGGACACATGCCAAATGAGTGGACCAGAAGGAGATTCTATGGAAGTTCAAAGGAAATGTATATCATAGTAGATTAGAGTGCAGGGAGAATCTTTGGGGAAGAAATAGGGTTTGATTCAGGTCTTTGAAGAACAAATAGGATTTAGATGAGCTGGAGGAATGTGAGGGCATTCCAGACCGCTAACTCATTATTCAGAGTCTTGCTAAAATTATGCAGCCCGGGGAGTTACGCTGGGAAGATCTGATGGAGGTGACGTTGACAACTGGACTTAGATCTTGTGAGCAGAGAGAGTTCTCCAAAGGATATTAAATTTGGAGGATCTGGTGGGGTTAATGACTGGAGCAAAAGAGAGATGAACTAGGCTATCACAAGTGAGCAAAAACTAGATTTCTTAAGGGTGTGGGTCAGGTGCAAATGAAAAGAAAGCAATGAATTCAAGCCACAAAAGAAGAACTGACAAAACGGTTACTTCTGGGAAAAACCACTATGGTCTGAAGCATAATACTGCTTTGTCCCAGGCCCTGTCTCTTGGTCCCCTGAAGGACAAGATGACCATCTTGCTATGTTTTACAATTTCCTGCCTATAGGTACATAATTTGAAATCATCTCTATGTAGCCTTCAGATGCTCATTTCCTTCTGATTCCTAAGCACAATATCATGTTCTCTCTCTCTCACACTCTCTCTCTCTCTTCCTTAGATATGTAAGAAATATTTGATTTGATAACCAGCCCAAGATTTTAAGTCATATTCTATTTCTGTTTAGTTGGAAGCATTTTCAAGAGCCACAGCCCATTCTTTTATCAGTTTCTAAATTTATTGTTATATATACAATCAAAGCAGTGTGAAAAGAATCACCAAGTTAAACCTAGTCAACTATTAACAGTTATTTTTAAACTCTTGGTAGCCAGAAGCACCTAAAAAGATACAGAAATTGAGACAAAGTTGTAGTTCTACAAACGTTATTATAGTGTTTTCAGTATCTTCTTAAAGTTTCATTTTACTGCATTAAAACATGTTCTCACCAGGAATAAAAACATGTATTCATAAGTGATTTCCTGTCCTACACATTTCTGTAACTCCTAGTGCTGTGTGTAGATGTGTATTTCTCTCTGGATATATAACGGTCACATTAACTGATTGATTGGTTGATTGATTAGGCAAACATTTATGAAGCCCATGCCTCCATGCTTTCTGGCACGGTTCCAGGTCCTTGACTACAAGGAACAATAAGAACAAGGCCCCTCCTCTCAGAGACTTTATATTCTGATGGGGGAGACAGATAGTCAATACATTAGAAAATACCTATCAGTCAAAAAGCTATGATGGAATCAGCCAGCAAAGGAGAAAGATTTCTAGGCGCATCTCCACTCACATGAGCTGCCCATAAATGCATGGTGCCTTGCCCGTGGGAAGGACTCAGGGTGTGGTCAATGAGTGAATTAATGAATGAGTGGATTTATTTATTTTCCTGCTAGTAAAGCTTTCACCAGTAGATGGTCAGCTCCTAGAACCTTATTGTGTTAATATTATCCATCTTATGTAGTACTTTCCTTCCCAAGGAATTTGATAGAGAACCAAGTGGTTTGGAGGTCCTTTTTCTTTGGTCTCTCTGCACAAGCTTGCCTTCAGATAACTCAAACAAGTCCGATCTTCCTTACCTTTCAAGTCCCTACTGCCTCCAGAGAACCTCCCTGAGTACCTTGCCTGGGTCGAGAAAATTCTCATGGCCCTATGTGGACCTACAATATTCTACAGAGATTTTTGCTCATATATCTGTCTCTCCCTATAAACTATAGGCTCCCACAGTGTGGGCACAGAAAGCTATTTCCCTAATTGCCAAGATGTGGGTGGATAAGAACTGTTTCCTACAGAGATGCAAATCGCCAAGCCTGGCCATTTGCCTCCTGGGTGTATAGCACTGCGCTGTTACCTTAGGTCTCTGTTTTCTGCTTTCATGAAACTTACCCTTTATTGAGGGAAAATGACCAAAATGTAAAGAATAAGACAATATCGCAAGTCAGTATGGTCAAGACCTGTGCAGAACTGGAGAGAAGATGAGAGTAAGAGAATCTAATCTGCTCAGTGGGGGTCACCATGGTCTCCTTTGACCTGACCAAAAAGACTGTCTGGTTGCTGGGACAAAACACCTGACACCCAAAGTGAAGCAAAGAAAGATTTATTTAGCTTATAGTTCCTGGAGATTTCAGTCCATAATCAGCTGGCTCCAAGGCAGGGTGGCTGGCACTGGGGCAACACTTCAAGGCAGCAGCCAGAGCAAAAGAGAAAAGGCAAAAACAAACCTCTTCTCCTCCCTTATATTGTACATAGGCCACCCCCACTCCAGGGCAGGTGTAACACTCACAAAATGTCCTTGCCCTCCTTTGCACAGGATGAAGATATTTACAAAGTAAGAACCTTGGCTCCCTGCTGAGTCTCTCAGTTAAACTTCTAAATTTCTCAAGTTGACACAATGTATCAACCATAACACTGTCTAACCAAAGGACATAAATACCCAGTTTTTACCTTCCTAAAGTTGTTTGTGATGCTGGGCATTGAACTTGGAACCTCCTGCCTGCTAAGCATATGCTTTTCCACTGCATGTACTGTAAACGTGTACTAATTATAAAAAAAGAAAAAAATAATCTTGAGTGTCCTCAGAATGTGGTGTTCATGGGGGTCCTGGGACCAATGTCCTGCACATGCCAAGGAACACCTGTGCTTTGCTCCAAATATGAGAGAGAGGTACATTCTTAATAGAAAGGCAGAAAATGTATTCGTTCATTTAGATATTCAGCAAATACTTTTCTAACACCTGATGCAGGGCAGGCGCTGTTGCAGGCAATTGCAACATACTAGGGATAAAAACAAAGATTCCTGTCCTTGAGGAACTTAGACTGTAGTGTGGGAGGTGAGAAATGGGAAGAGGCAGAGACAAATCATAAACCACAAATACAGTGAATCAGCCAATTCTGTAGTAGATGGGAGATGATCAGTGCTGCAAAGAAGCAAAGTTAAATGGACAGGGCCTCTGAAAAGGTAAGATTTGAGCAAAAACCAAGGAAGTGAGCAGGTTACCCAGGCAAGTGGATCTCTTTGAGGGAGAAAGCAGCCTCAGCAGAGGAGACCGGACAAGGGTCTCTCCCCGAGAACAGCCTGGCACATCCCCTGTGGCTGGGAACCAAAGTGAGGGGTAGAGGGACAAGAGGACGCTACAGAAGTCCTGGGGACTCGGGTTATGTGGTGCCTGGGAGGCCACTGGAAGGACTCGGACTTTTAAAAATTATAATTCACATATAATATTCACCTCTTTCCTCTTGGTATGTTAACAATGTTGTTAACAACCATCACTACTAATTCTAGAATATTCTCACGCCCCCAAAAGAAATCCCACACCCTATAAACCATCAGTCCCCCTCCTTCCCTCCGGGCCCTTAGTCCACATTCGAGCTCCATGGATTGGCCTGTTCTAGATATCTCATATTGGCAGAATATGTGAGGTGTAGGCTTCCATGTCTGGTTTCTGTTACTTAACACTGTTTTAAGGCCCATCCAGTGGTCATACATATTATTAGTACTTCATTCCTTTCTGTCCTTCCATTGTATGGACAGACCATATTTTGTTTATCCATTTATCTGTTGATGGGCATTTAAATAGTTTCCATTTTTTGGCTATCACTGTGACTATTTCTGTACAAGTCTTTGTACAGGTGTGTGTTTTTATTTCTCAGATAAAGGCTTAGAAATGGAAGAAAGTGTGAAATGGGGAGTCACAGCATGATCCCTCTTGCTGCCTGTGAAGAAGAAAGCATGGGTGGATTGTGAGTAGAAGTACGGAGCACAGTTAGGAGATGAATGCAGTGATTTAGGTGGCAGATGCCAATGGCTCGGACCTGGGTTGAAGCAGTGCAGGTGTTGAGAAGCAGTCAGATTCTAGAAGCATTTTAAAAGGGAACCATTAGAATTCCTGCTTATGAGAGAGAAAGTGAGGGCCTCAGGATCGCTCCAGAGATTCTGCCTTTATCCACCAGAAGGATGGGGCTGCCATTGTTAAGTACGATGGGGAACGCACACAGGGGAAGATCTGGAGCTCGGACACACGGAGGTTGAGACGTTCACCAGACGTCCATAAGGAGATGTCAGGCAGGTCGCTGGATAAATGAGTCTGGAGTTCAGGAAACAGTCTGGGCTGCAGATATAAATTTGGAAGTCACTGGCGTGTGGATGGTATTTAGAACCAAGAGACTCAGTAAGATCACTAAGGCTCCCATTTATTTTAAGAATGAAACAATATAAATGTGGATAGAGAGTGATCATATTTTCTGTTTATTGACTCCCAGCAATGAGCTCATGTTATAACTGAAAACATACATCAGAGATAAACTTCTCTAGAAATGTGTTTCAATACAGTTAAGCGCCAAGGCCCCGGGACATATATTACAGAAGTTATTCACTAATGTTTTAGGGACATGTGCATCAGTATTGTGGGAGGTCTTTTTGTTATCCTTGTTTTCTAATTATACTTTTTTGATTTTTTTAAAATTGTTGTTATTTGTGGTTCTTCCCCACATACCTCAGCTTGTGGTCAGTATATAAAGGAACAGAAATGGTTGTTTGGTTGTGACAAAGTGAGTAGTAACTGGTTTGCACTGTTTTCATGAACAAAAAGTAGTTTGACAGTTGAGAGCAGAGGACGATAGAAAGCAATCCTTTAAAAAATTAATAATAAATGATGAATAAACATAGGAAAGAAATAACAATAAAGCCACATGGGATCTAACTGATCCAGAAATCATAGCAGGCAGAAGAACTGCAGCTCTGTGGAGGTTTAACCTGAAAAAGACCAAAGATAGGGAAAGTAGGAATTGTGTCGAAGTGTTTGATAGTACCAGAGGGTACCAGTTTGCTTTCCTAGGATTCAGGCTTGGAGGTGTAGCTCAGTGATAGAGCCTTGGGTAAGCATGTTTGAAACCCTGAGTTCAGTCTCAGCGTTGCAAAAACAAACAAAGAACCAGGATTCATAAATCGAGATTACAAATAGACAAATTTCCATTTAAATAAGAAAGAACTTTCAAATAAAGCCCCAAAGCCATCTGCTCAGCAGGTTTGGGTACAGCATGCTGACCACCCTAAAAGACACAGAAACTGGGTGATCCTCAGTCAGGACTGCAACTAGGTTGACAGAACTGTGACTGCTGGGTGCTCAGTCACCTTATGGGTTCCATGGTTCCAAGTTATAATGTCTTTTATTAAGATGCGCTGGGTTTCTGGCAGGCATCTGAGGGTTTCTTCATTTGCATTATAGAACCTGACTGACCTCTGAGAAGCACTGTCCACCTGGTGTCATTTAACCAGCACAGGAAGGTGAAGAGGTCCAGCCGGCTTACACTACTGCACTCCAAGAGTTAGAGCTCAGAGAGTAATTGAAACTACCACCAGAGGTTGTGCTGAGCATTGAGAAATACAGTCCGCACCCTATATCTACATTGTTTATTCTGCAAAGAACATGGGATTCTTTGTTTATGTTATGTCTAGCTTAATCCCAGAACTTTCAGAA
>RJWT010005358.1:0-31161 GCA_004365215.1 Cuniculus paca | reverse complement strand
ATACTACTTTGTTTTGTTTGAGTTTATTGTCTGTAAATGTAAGAACAACCATTTTGAAGAAAGCAAGAGACACTAGGGTAACCATTGTTAATCTCCTGTTGTTATGTTTTGAAAACCTGTATAGCTTGCAGTGTTCTGCTTTGAAATGCTATATTATGTTTGACTCTATTCTGTTTTCTTTCGCTTTTTTCATTGTTTTGTTTTGTTTTGTCCTATTTTCTTTAAAATAAAATAAAGATGTATTACATCATAGAAAAGTCTTATTTCGTAATTTGTTTATAGTCACTCGACATAAAATCGAAGGTCTGATTCGAAACCCTCCGTTCCATCCAAGCCAGGTTCTCGGGGCTCCTTATTACACTTCTCTGCTGCTCCAGTTCCTGCGGTTTGGCTGCGGGCGTGTGCGTGCGCCACACAGGAATACAGGGGCAGAAAACCGAGCCTGAAAATAGTTTAAAGTTTCAGTATTACACAATAATGGGATCAATTTCATTCTTTTAAAATTATTTGTATTGCCACTATTGTGTTTTTGTTATGTGTGCTGAAACCAGAAACAATCAGAAGAAATGCTTAGAATTCTGTGATTTAATTTTTTGGCATCACACATGATTTATTTTTAACTTTATGGAACCTAAATATTTTCAAAATAAGTTTTCATAAAAATGAGCAGGAGTTAAATTTCTATCACTATGGTTTCTAAAAAATGAAAAGCTGCATATAAGGACGAATTAAAGAACTTTCTTCCTTTCATCAGTAATAACGATGTCCCAAATAGTTAACTGAAATTACTTTATTCTCTCTCTCATTAAACAAACTTTCATTGTCTGATTTTCTAAAGATGTTCCGCTTCTCCCCGGATTTTATAAATGCAAATGTCTCTGTGCGTCCCCTCCAGCTCTGAAACTTCCATCACTGGCTGACTCATCCCTCTTAAATGAAATAGAAAATTCTTTCCCGAAGTGGACTTGGGCTTGGAGACGTGTGCAGCGTGTCACGCCTGGCTGTACGGCCATGGGCACCTGCAGAAGCAAACGAGCATGGAAAGGAAGCAGGAAAGGACTTTGATGTCATAGATTCCCCCAGACACCAGAGCGAGCTGCAGTGAGAAAGCTGCTTAGGGACGCAAACAGTAGCTGTCAATGGCTTCATCTCTGCGGAGCATTTTCATTAGTCACAGACAATGAAATCAACTTGAAAAGAAGAAACACATGTTTCAAATAATGTCATTGATATTTAACCTGTTGTTTATTAAATGATAAAGAAATTAATAAAATAGCCAAATACAAAAGCAATACGCAAAGGTCACTAAGTTTTCCATATAACAGATTTGATGAAGATGTCGAAATAACCACATTCACAATAAGCATTAAAAATTTACCTAGAAATAAACTTACTGGAGAAAGTGAATGGTGTCTGCATCGAAAATTACAAAATGTCAAGGGAAGATATTAAAGACGCAACAAGAAGGGAAGGAAAGCTCCTCCACGTTCCGGGATTGGAGGAATTGATGCGCTAAACTCTGTTATCCGAGGTGAGCCACAGAGTCCTTGTGATCCCAGCGAAGTTCCAAAGTCACTCTTCACGGAGGTGGAAAAGAGCAGCCCTACAATTTATAGAGAAGCACAAAACAGCCCAAACATCAGAAGCAAACTGAGTGAAAAGAGCAAACCCAAAGGCATCGTGAGCCCTGACCTTAACACTTGCTGAAATCGACTCATTCTCTTGGAGAGGCAGGCAGACCAAGGCCCCAGGAGGACGTGAACGTGCGGGGGTTTACAGTTGGAACCTGTTGCACGTTACGCGTAGGGGGCTTTAAAACCACGACCACTGCCACGCCGCACAGGGACACACGGTCCGCGCTCCGGGGGACAGCGGCGCACGCAGCGCCCGGCCCGCTCCCGCCCTGGAAGCCGCGAGCGCGGGAGGCGCCGGGGTGCGCGCAGGCGGGGCCGCTCCGGGGCGCAGCTCGGCCGGGTGCGCGCGGCGCTCTCCCCCGGCGGCCCTGCGGCTGCTCCGCGCTCCGGCCTGGGCCTCCTGGGGCGCAGAAGCCGGCGGGGCACGGCCCGCCTCCCGGGCGCTGCGCCTCCCAGCCGTCCGCCCGGGCCGCAGGAGGCCGCGCCCCGCACCCGCGCTCTGTGGTCTCAGAAGCGGCTCCGCTCGGAACGCAGCGCGCGGGCTGCGGGAGCGACCCGGGGCGCATGCGCCGCTGAGGTGCGGCGCCGCCTCCTGCTCAGCACCGCGGCCCCGCCTCGCGCACGCTTTAAAGTCCCCTCCCCGGACCGCGGGCTACGCGACCCGGTCACCCGCGAATCGCCCCGCACCCCCTCGCTGACGCGCGGGCGGTGTAGTAATCTGGGTGGGGAATTGCTTTCTTTTAGGGCTTGGACACGTTTGCTCCCAGCTTTTTGGCCATTGAGGGTTGTGTTGAGTTATATTATTTGATAAGCTTGCCTTAATCATTTGTTTGAGGCGTTTCTATACAACTTTTAGTATTGTGCTTTGTGCTGAATTCCTGGAATTTTGTCTGTTGTGTGTGGAGAGATTCTTTATTGATCATGATATTTTGGGTTCTAAATGCCTCAATTATTTGGATATCCAATATATTACCTAGATTTGGAAATTTTTCTGATAAAGTGTTTGTGGATATATACTTTATACAGTTATTGTCATCTTCCACCCCCACTTGTTAGACTGTTTTGAGTCAGTAACAGCTGTTGGGTCGAGCATTTGTGGTGACTGATTGTTTATAGAGTATCACTTAGTATGTGATCTACTACATGAAGCTTGTCTTCAAGCTCTGACTTCTGTCCTTCGTCTGTGCGCCCCTGCTGCCCATCCTTCAAATTGCATTTTCCATATCTAGGATTTATACTTGAATTATTTTCATAGTCTTTAATTCTTTAGTAGAGGGATCATTATATATTGCATTGCCTTCCTTAAATCTTTAAGCTGATCATTTCTATCTTCTTTAATCTTTTTGATCAACTAATTAGTCTCATCATTGATCTGTATAGTTACATCTTTTCTGAGGTTGCTGAAAATTATATTGATTTCTTTGTGTATCTTTAATATTCTTGACTTTGAACTCATTGTTTTACCAGTTTGTGTATTATTTCTTTCTTTGGCAACCTTAGGTTTTGAGTTGTGAGTATTTTGAGACATCTTTTTTGTTTTCTCATGATTCTTCTGTTTTGTTTTGTTTTTAGTTGATATTAAATATAGATCAATTGGCCTAGCGAGTTCTGCCCACAATAGTAGAGATTTACTTGAATATGAGTTTCACTCTGTGGCATGTCCTTGGCTTGTGGCATGAATCAACGTGCAGTTCTCTATTCCACTAACTCAAAAAAACTTGGTTCAGTCTCAGTCACTGCCTTGCAAGGAGAGAAATGTTACTAGTAATGACAACATTCAAAGAATCAGTCCTAAATCAGCAGTTAATTTAAAACTAACCTGGACCAGCACTGAAGTTTAAATGTGACTCTGCTTTTATTGTAGTTTTTCTGTTTTCCTGTTCCCTGTGTAGTCTGGTGGTTGGTGGTAGCTGCACTCTGGCTCACCCAGGTTTGTACCTTGAAGGTCTCAGTGAGTGTTGATCATTCTGTGCTGCTATGATGATCAATTAAGAATGAAGATACTCCTTGAAGTTGCATCAATAATCCGATGCTTAAAAATATTCACTAAAGAGTTCTGAATTCAGAGTGGATAAGGTAGGAACAGAAATAATAGTTTTTCCTATAATCCCAGCACTCGGGAGGCAGAGACAGGTGGATCGTTGTGAGTTCGAGACCAGCCTGGGCTACAAAGTGAGCTCAAGGCCAGCCTGAACAGCATAGTGAGACCCTGTCTCAAAAACACCAGGGCTGGGGATCTAGCTCAGTGGTCTAAGCGCCTGCCTGGCAAGCACAAGGTCGTGAGTTCAATCCCTGGTGCCACAAAAAAAAGAAAGAAATAATATTTTTTAATTTTCTTGACTGAAGTGTAATTTATCAACTTATTGTAAACTATAGATAAATTAAAAGAAGAGAGGAATCTTTTCTGAGACTTAGAGAGTTTTATCCTTTATTTATATATGCTTTCTGGAACCTGGTTTTTTTTTTTTTGTCTTTCTTCTTTCTGTATCCTTTTTATATGTACAACTGATCACTGGATGGTGCTACTGCATGACTACCATAGATATTTTGTTCCTTCAAATTCATTTTTTATCCAGATCTTTCACTGGATAAACTTAAATGTTTTATTTCACTTATCATATACCTAATCATCAGTAATGACTTTTGCATAGTAAGTGTTACAGCTCTTTCTTGGACTATGAATCTATCAAACTGTGGAATCCTACCCTTTGTGAGGCTTTAGGGGACCTCTACAACCAAACCATAAAATTCCTCCCTAAAGACTCATGTACAGTCTTTTATGCAAAAGGCATTTACTCCATCTATAAGACTTGCCAGAGTCCTCACAGTTTCAACATTGCTGAAAAGTTCAACTCCCAAGTCTCCTCTGAGATTAAGGGCAAACTCTTAATGAGAGTCCCTGTACAAACAAAAAGAAAGTTAACACATCCAATATACAATGGCACAAGCTAGATAATTATATCCCTAAAGTTACAAACAGGGTGATACAAAGGAATGGGACCAAAGAAAGCCCAAAATAGAGCAGGGCAGACATTAAGTCATATAATTCCATGTGCAGCATGTCAGGCAATCTGTGGCAAGATATAACCTCCAAAGAGCTCGAGTAGCTCCACATCTCTGGCACTTCCAGTAGTTGTAGTCTCATGGCTTCTCTTTTGGGGCCCCTCTGCTCCCTCCTTGCAGTTTTCCTTTTCAGATGATACATGTTCCTGCTTCTCCAAATCTGGGGTCTCCAGTGCACCTTTATCTTCACACTCACACTTGCACACATTGCCCTTTCAGAGGGATACTGCCTGGCCTCCCAGAACTTCTAAAATCTGGGTGGAAGCCTTCCTAATCCCACAGTTCTTGCATTCTGCATATACCAAAAACCAGTGCCACATGGATGATGCCAAGCTTGACTGACAGCTGGAGCAGGAGCCAGGCTTCCTTCCCTCTTGGCTGTAGGGTTTGAGTGCCTAGGTCTGAACACTCGGAATCGAATTCTGAGGAACACATTCTCTATGCTGGTGCTATTCTGGGACATGGTGCTCTGTGACTTCCTTCTCAAAGTAAATCTCTTGCTTTTGCAACTTTGACTCTGCAGTGGGTGGGGTCTTGATGCCTCTTGTTATGCCCTCAGGATATCTTTTCCACTTTCCTGTTTCTTCTCAGTAGTTAAGATCTCTGCATTATCTTCATGGTGTACAGCTTTGCTGGAGCTTTCTTTGTGGCCAAACAGACATTTTAAAACATTCTGCTGGTTTTTTTACTCTTGATTCCCAACATAAATCTTGCTAAAAAAACCCCAACAATAGGCATACCATGGCTTCAACATTGTACTGCCTTGAAATTCCTTCTATTAGATTAATCAGTCTGACACCCTTAATCTCAGTCTCAGGCAAAGTTTCTTAACTTGAGAAAAATGCAGACAAACTTTCTACCAAGCCATAACAGTGCTGACTGGAGTCTAATAACCAATGCTGTCCTTTTTCCCAGCAGAAACCTACTGAGGTCTTTACTGATAGGATTTCTATCATCTTTCTGGTCTTTTGAGTCCTGTCCAGAATCTCCCATGCAGAACACCCTAAGGCATTCCAGCGCTGCTTTTTCAGCCAGAATCTCTGAACCTTTCCAGACTCCTCCACAAGCCATTCCCAAAGGCTCCTGAATCACATGGTCAGGTATAGTCACCACAATGACCCCACTTCTCAGAGACCAAACTCTGTTGATTAATTTTCTCATTGCTGAGACAAAATAAAAGACAACCAAAGTTAAAGGGGAAAAGTTTATTTAGCTCACAGTTTGTACGGGTAATCGGTGGGCTCCAAGATACTGCATCTTGACAGAGTGGCAAGTGTTCATGGCAGCAGAATAAACCAAAAGCAAAATGAAATGGAGGAGGGAGGGAGAGAGAGGGGCCTTTTTCTGTCCCTTGTATGCAGGCCACCTGCACAATGACAAGTGCAGTACTCATGCCATTAATCCCAGGATTGGACTATAAATCAGTTATAAACTTGAGAAGATGAACCCCATGACGTCATGCAACTATGAGAGGACTTCTAGACACAAACTATAACAAATAGTAATTGCAAACCCAAAATAAGAAAATCAGAGATAATACAATATTAATAATAATGTTATTGATTAATAAATATTCAATGACTTACTGGAATTACCAAGGAAAAGATATAATATCAAATAGAGGAAAAAACTCAGTGTAACAGATACAACTTGAAAGTCACCAAATACAGATGGTAGCAGAAGACTTGGGAATGGAGATGATCACCAAGACAGTGCCAAATGGATAGGTGTGCCGAGGACTGATCTGGAGATGCAATCTTTAAAGATCACTGGTATGAAGAGGATTCCTAAGATGATTGCACAGGATATATTAGTGGTGTAGGAGGAGAAACAATTGACCCAAGGACAAATGAATGAAGTGTTTTAGTATAACAAAAGAATCATCAATGAGTGAAATCTCAGAAAATTGTAGTAAGGTAAAGAGTGAAGGTCAATTCTTTACTTAATAATACTTCAGCAAACATAGATCTTATCAAGTGTAATTTTGATAAAATTTACTTAAAGGTGCACTTGATTTGCCAGTGTTAATACATTTGAATTTTTTAGTTATACCTTTTAGCTTGCCTTACACATTGGAGAAAACATTTCACAAAGTTGTAAGCAGAGGATGTGTACAGAATGCTCCTGTGAAGTAGTTGTGGTGACTGCAGGAAAGTTTCCTGAAGGAGTAAAGAATAAATGAAGGCACTTCTGCCTATCTTCTCTGCACCTGGCACTTTTTAGGAATCTGGTGTGATGGCACAAGTGTGGTTGCTGTCTGGAGGGAATGGCAAAGGCCTGGGCCACAAGATGGTCTCACGCTGGCAGAGCTGCACGAGCCATGAGGTGTGAGGAGGCAGCCCGATTTCATGCACACAGCTTCCAATCTGCACGCCTGGGTACGGGCAGATGCCCAAGCCTCAGCGACCCCTCCCACACGCACCTTGTAACCATGACCACCTTGCAACCATGACCACCTTGTAACCATGGTGACAGCAACATATCCACACTTACTCGTGTTCTTGTGTTGTCTCTCTGTTGACCCCTTTCTGTAACATTAAAGATCCAAACTGCATGGACCTTACTTCTAAATGTGTTTCTAGTTTTATAAAACTTTGTCCATATAGGAGAAAACCTAGTTGTGTGAGGCATTCCTTGGAAGCCAGAGCAGACTGTGACAAGAGGATTCTTGTGGTTTGTTTTTTTTTTTTTAGATTAAGTTTCTTTTAAAAGTCCTTTAATTTTTTTTATTGTGTTTCTAGCAAAGCAGATATAATCTTTTGTAAATAACAAGAAATTATTAAAATATTCAGTCTTCAGGAAGAAAACTCATTGTCGGGGTGATGAAACTTAGAATTTGGGTCAATAATTAGGTATGTTTATTGATTTATGTAGATACACTTACAGTATAAGGTCTCATCTTGATGACAACTGATTCTGTAAGTAAATGAAATATGTGAATTTTAATACAGTTGTGGAGAAAAACACCACATTATAAATTCATGGATTGATAGTGTATATTAATCACATGTGTGTGTCAACATCAGATACATACATAAGGCAGAAAATGAGGGTCATTTTTCAAAATAGTTTGTTCCATCTTCCGAATGGCCCTGGCTGGCAGCCTGTCCATGGTCCTGCTCATCCTCCTAGACGTCCACCTCCACACTCCTATGTACATCCTGCTCAGTCAGCTCTCGCTCATGGACCTCATGTACATCTGCACCACTGTCCCCAAGATGGCTTCCGGTTTTCTATCTGGCGACAAGTCCATCTCCTTCACTGGGTGTGGGATTCAGTTTCTTCCTCTTCAGTCACCACAATTACTTCACACTCTTCTCAGGGCCCCTGTCACCTCCCTGTTTTGCAGGCTGTAGATCACCGGGTGATCTACACATGTGGTCACCTGTGCAGTCACCACAATTACTTCTTCCACTCTTCCAGTGCAGGAGCACTGATCCTGATGTCTATGGCCTATGACCATTACGTGGCTATTTGCTTTCCTTTGCACTATGCCATCCGCATGAACAGAAGAGTGTGTGTGCTGATGATCCTGGGATCTTGGGCAATAGGTGCTGTCAATGCCTGTGCTCACACATTGTATGCCCTTCATATCCCTTACTACAGGTCCAGAGCCATTAACCATTTCTTTTGTGATGTCCCAGCCATGCTGACTCTTATCTTCATGGACACCAAAGTCTATCAGTACACTGGGTTTCTGAGTACTGCCTGGTTTTTCTAGTTCCCTTCCATGGGCATTGTACTTTTCTATGGGAAAATGCTCCTTGTTGTTGACCACATGTGCTCACAGGAAGACGGGGATAAGGCCTACTCCACCTGTACCACCCAACTCACCATGGTGATTTTCTGCTATGCACCTTGTATCTCTACATATCTGCAGTCCCTTCGATCTCCAGCAGAAGACAAGATTCTGGCTGTCTTCTGTACCATATTTACTCTGATACTTAACCCTGTGATCTACAGCCTGCAAAACAAGGAGGTGACAGGGGCCCTAGGAAGAGTGTGAAATTCTGTGCCATAAATTGTAGGTAAATTTCTGCCTTAGTGTATTCATCAGACTGGAGTCACTGGAAAAATGTTCAATGCTGAGGCCTCAGAAATTGGAATTAATGGTTAAGATTTAAAACTTGAAGATATGACATGATAATAGTTATGTGTTTGAGTGTGTAAATTTTATTTTTGTCTCGCTATTCTAATAAAAATAGTGGGCCTGCATTTTTCATCAATTTGAGAACAATATTTTATTATAATAGAGAAACTAATATGAAACATGTAGAAATCTTTTCAGTCCTTTGGAATGTGTTGTGTGATCAAAATCTTCGATGAGACTTTTAACTTTAAAATTACAGTAAAAGGCACACTGTAAAAAGAAAAGACACATTGTCATGAATTCCTATCAACACACTCACACTCATTTGAACACACTCATCTCACTGTCCTTGCTACTTTTCTTACATCTTGATCAGTGGACATGCTAACCTCTCCAAATGTAAGTGACAGGAAAAATCATGTTATTCCTTTTTCTCATGTTTATTAGGAATATATAAAGGCAAATATCCTTTATGTACCATCATCTTCATCTTCATCTACATGTTCCCCACTATGTTTATACATCCTGGACTCATGTTAACTGAGTGTGACAGCACAGAGTACTGAAACCAGCTGAACTCTGTTATCACTTCCAACACCAGCGTCTGCTGACCTGCAGGCTCTGTGTGCTCAGACAGTGCAACTCTAAATCATAATTACCTTCATCATATAAAATTCCCCCCAAAACACAATGCATTTTGTGGGTCACTGGATAACAATAGAGTATAACACATGAAAAAATATGATATTATATGGCAACTCTTTATTCTTCAATGAAATATAAGAACACAACTATGCCCATTCATAAATCACAGAAATCCATTCGTATCCTATTTGATCTATGTAAACATATTTATTCTTTACTTTACATGTCCTTCACATTGTTTCTGAGATAAGGTATCACATTTTTTTCTCAGGATAGCCTCTAACTTGAGCAGTACTCCTGCCTCAGCCTCCTGACTGTCTAACACCATAATCATGTGCCACTGCAGGAAATAAGTATTTGGCCGTTGAGTCTGCCTCTTGAAGCTGTGGAATGGGGCTTTATTTTCCACGTGAGTGAATATGGGTGTTCATTTAAAGCATTGTTTGATGTAGTACATAATTCCTCTGAACTGAATCAAGATACTCAGAGAAAACTGAGAGCAACAGCTGCATTTTATGTAAGTTTTGACTCCTGATGTCTTCCAGTTTGAGCCCAAGCCCCAGTCTCTCTGTGGTCACTGTGTGGTCACAGTGTGGAAGCTGAGGTCTATGTCCTCATTCCTGCGCAGCACTCTCAGGAGGACAGCGCTCCCCTGGGTTTCCAGGGACAGGTGGGGGTTTGCGGGGACGCCCTGGTCCTCCTCTGGCCTGCTTGCCTCACTCTGTGTCACCTACACAAGACCTTGGGCTCCCTGGAGATGCTGCTGCCTTGGTCAGACCTCAGCATCCTGGTTCATACTCAGCTCAGTCTCCTCCTTAAGTCCCAGACTGCAGACCTGTCGCAGGGGAGCTGGAGCTGCCACCCGGAAAGCTCCAGGTTGTGGGATCCTCCTTAGGCCCCTCCTTCCAGGTCTAGCAAGGTTGCTCGCCTCCTCCCTCCTCAGAGTTCAGTCCTCTCGGGGCCTGGAGTGCCAGGACAGGGCCCTGCTTTAATGTGCAGGGCGATTTGCTGACTGCAATAAAGAGGAAATTCTGCTTTTCAAAGACGGGGATTCAAAGTCTGCATATTGACATCAGAATATTGATTCTGCCAGGAATATTAAAAATTCAAATATCTTTGTCTTGGTTACTTTTCTCTCCTTGCTGAGACAAACACCTGACACCCAAAATTAGGGAAGAAAAGGTTTATTTACCTTATAGTTCTTGGTGGTTTCAGTCCATAATCAGCTGGCTCCAAAGCAGAGTGGCATGGCACTGGGGCAACACTTCAAGGCAGCAGCCAGAGCAAAAGAGCAAACAAGTCTCTTCTCTATCCTTAAATTGTACACAGGCCACCCCACCCCCCACCTAGGGTGGGTGTAGCACTCACAAAAGGCCCTTGCCCTCCTTTGCACCGAATGAGGATATTTGCAAAATAAGAACCCTGGCTCCCTGCTGAGTCTCTCAGTTAAAGTTCTAAACTTAAGTTGACACAATGTATTAACCATAAGATTCTTTAAGTCCTTACTCAAAAATAGTACATTATTTATTCCTGAAGGGAATATATAGTTAGTTTATTTCTTAGAGATGACAAATTTGTGAACCTGATTATGCTTCTTTTTGTAACAAAAATTATTGAGTGAATAATTTGTGAATAAATCCCTAAAAACCCATGATAACACATTTTCATTATCTATTTTAAGAAATTCAAATTGTTTCATAATTCAATAGACTTTTTCAAAGGAAATAATTACAACCTCTAGAACAGCATTTTTCTGATACTGATATAGGAATCTTATAGGATGTCCAAAGGATGTAGGGGAAATATAATAATTCCCAACATGCTAAACATCTGATATGCCAAGTTTGTGTTTCTCAAAATCAAAGAATGAATTCAAAGGAACGGCAGAAGTGAAGAGTGGGAAATGTTCATTGAGGGGGCTGGAGTTTCTGAGAGAGAGACAGGAGGGGTCCTGAGTGGGTTGCTGAGGACCCCACTTCTCCCAGGAAGTTTGATAGAGCACAACTATGTGTGTACAATGTGGATGCCAGTTATGATCAACCAATACGATTATAAGCATATCTGCTTATTTCATATTGATCCAGGTGGAAGCAAGTCATGCAGCAAGTGTACATGGAAAGAATAAAGAACTTTTAGGAAGTGATGAGGCCAAAGTTCTTGGTTACCCACAGAGGTGACTGATGTCTAGCTAAACTTTATTAGACCAAGCATTACCTCTTTTCACAGGCCTGTTTCTCCTGCCTTTGAGACCTCACATCCCACAGATGCACCTAGAGCCACAGTGGTAATGAGTTTTCATCTTTGCCCTGACTCTCTCATGGGCCTACCCGTGTTTGACTGCCTATAGTAGTCTATCGATCTCAGCTGACTATAATACCTGAGCAAGGACCGCCATACCCAGAATCCCCCACATTCTCTGCCAATAACACAATACCACAAAGCCTCCCTTGACAGCCCTCCCAGATTTGTTCCTGTTACCAAGGGCGACATCACCCTTCTGCCTGCCCCAATAGACTACTGAGGGCAAGACTTCACAGCATTGTCTCAAAGACTCTTACTTATCAGTGTGTTTGCCCAGGACCATGCTGCTGGGATCCTGCTAGCTGTCAATAATACTCTAAGAATTTCTACTTATATGCACATAGTAAACTCATTTCATTGTCATGTACTTTCTTCCAAACAAACCGAGAAATGACTAACAGAAGCAGGTCATCATTTCCGTGCACACTGATTCACAACATGAAGACAAATGATGTCCTGGGATCTCAGAGGCGGGATGGCAAGGGATGGTCCAAGGGAGCCTGTCTGCTCTTCCCCACGGCATCGGCCCTGGCACCCTGGAGAGCATCTCAGTGCCCATCAGGACTCGGCCCTCCTCTTGGCCTCCATCAAGGCCCTGTCCTCAGTGACTGGCCCTCTCCTGTCTGGGTCTCAGTGGACATTCCCCAGTGCCACAGCCATCCTTAGACTCAGTCTGCAGCTACGGAAGGACAGGAATCATGGTGCTGTTCAGTCTGCTTGGAGGTCTCTGAAAAGCCAAGTGCAGTATTTAGGATTTAGAGGTGAATATGCACATTTGTGAGGTCAGTACTCAAAATATTTACTTAGATGAGTGATGGTGCTCACCTGTGACTGTGGTCTGCCAACTTGACTTGGTCATGAGACTCTTGGAGAGGTGCCTGGATCTTGAGGGTGATATACTGCTTAACAGATGAATCCACAGATGTTCAGAGCTGAACCTGCTCTCAGGAGCTTGGGTCAGGCAGCAGGTGGGCAGGGGCTGTGTGTCTTTGAGGCTGTGTCCCCCACTCACACACTTTCTGACCCTCTCAGGCTCCTGCCCACTGTGCACTGAGCAGCTTTGCTTCTCCCGGCCTGCTGCTATGAGGATCCTGCCTTGAAGCCAGCTGACCATGAAGTGAATCCAAAGCCCAATTAAACCACCCTGCGAAGTTGTGGGTGTTAGATATTTTGTGTGAAACAAGAAAGCAGGACCAGTACAATAGGTAATTAAGGCAATGAAGTTTTCAATGTGAGTAGGTAATGCTAACTTTATTCTTTTTATTTTTTTCTTTACTATGTAATAGGAGAAACTTTGGAAAATGCTTAGTTTCAGAGACGGATTGGAAGTAGTTATGGCTGATACATAGTGTCAATTTGAGAAGTTTAGAAGTTTAAGCGATTCAGCAGGGAGCCAAGGTCCTCACTTTGTAAACGTCTTCATCCTGTGCAAGAGGAGGGCATGGAGATGCTGTAGTGCTACACCTGCCTGGAGGGGTGGTTGCCTGCATACAGTGTAAGGGAGAAGAGGCTTGTTCACCTCCCCAACTTTTGCTCTTGCTGCTTCTGCTGTCTTCTGCACCTTGAACTGTTGCCCCTGGGTCATGCCACCCTGCCTTGAAGCCAGCTGATTGTGGACTGAAACCTCCACAAAATGTGAGCTAAATGAACTTTTTCTGCCTTGATTTTGAGTGTTGAGTATTTTGTCTCAGCAATAAGAGAAAAGTGTCCAAGACAGAAGTTGACTTTGAGGATAAACTGCTACAGTTTGCATACCTCTGTGCAGCAGACATCCTGCCCGGGGAAGTGCAGACAACAGGAACCGATTCTGGAGCCAGTCTTGAGTGTGTTCTCTGCGGGGGACGGCAGATGGTGTCAGTGGAAGCAGTAAGAGCATATTTTCCTGCATGTCCTCTCCATGGACTCAAGCGACACTCAAAAAGCAACTCAACACTTACTGTCCAAATTCACGGTGAGGGTTGCACAGAATGAACTTTCTCTTCAAGGATCTCCTTTTGGCATTTTTTTGTTTTATTTGGATATTTTTTGTTTTTTGTTTTTTTCATGAATAATGAGTGATTCTGTGAGTATTTTTAGACTTACTACTGTCTCCTGCTTCCTGTTTTCTCTTTCATTTTATTGTAGCAAAATACCTGGAAATTATAATGATTATTTCAAAATGAAAACATGAAATAGCCATTAAGATAAAAAAGAATTGAGACTGGTTAAATGAAGTAATCACATAACTTTTAAAGTTCAAAAACTCACTCTGCAAAGGATTCTGGTAAGCATCTGAAAGGTAGATCTTTCAATATTTGTTCAACTCCAGTTTGCCCTTTATGCTTTTAAATTTGAAAATTACTTATTTTTCATTTCTGCACACAACACACTATTTCAAGAAAGTATTACTGAAAGTATCTATTTTACTGATAAATAAAACTTTACTGAGTACTAAATAAACATGGTTTACAAACACAATTTGAATTTTATCATTGGTCAGTCCCAGTGAAACTCATACACATATCTTTGTATGGTGAGAGTTATTCAGATGTTATGATGATGTGAGTGATGAAGACATAAATTTTTAGTCACAGTTCGGTGCTTTCTTACACCAATACATTCACTGAATGTTCACTGTGTATTTTCTTGGAGGGAGCCAGCAATAATCCATGTTTCCTTCTCCAAAGAGTCAGTGTGACCTTACTGAACAAAGTTTACATTTCTCAAATGTTACTGGAAAGAATTAGATCAAGGTGCACACCTAAGCTTTACCTGGTGAACTTACACAATATGGAGGAACAAAACCCATTTGATTCTGCAAAACTTCATGCAAAGCATTTCTGTGCATCCATGAGATACCTTTCCACCAACTTACCTGTTTATTTAGTAATGCTAATGCATCCTAGTGGAATTTTGGGGAGGCATATAAGTTAGGGGCACTCAAACACACAAAAATATAACTAGATACCATGGACTTCTTTATGCACTAACAATGGTTCCTTATACCTTTCAAAATATTGAAAATGAATATTATGCCATTATGAAATGAGATCATTCATTCATAAGTGAGGAGAATAATCTAGACACCTATGCTGTCTTTTGGTCTTTCTCAGTGAATTTGTTGGGGAAACGCTAGCAGAGATGGGGACCTAAGAGAGGTTGTGCACACACTGTGAGAACTCACCTCACTGACCTGCTCTGTGGGCTGAGATTGTTTGGAACTCATTTTACGATGTGTTGAATTCAGTGAACTGAGGTCAGTGCAGAAAGTCTCTCGGGCATGAGGGGCTTTGTGACAGGAGCTACGGTGGTTTTGCAGAATGAATGACATCAAAGCCATGCCAGTAAACTGACTTAACATTCAGGATTAGTATGCTTAGACCTACCTAAGCCAGGAAGGTCAGTTTAAGGGTCTACAGGAGCAATAGGATATTTCAGGTATCAGGAGAAGAGAAAACTGATTTACATTTGTGAAAAACCAGTTGGAATGTGTCATGAATTTGGGAAATATGTATTTGTTTATTTGTTTAGTACTTAAATGTTTGACAGTTTGTTTCATTTAGGGTTTTTTAAAAGTCAAATCTGTGATTTGTTAGAAAACTCCTTGAAAAGAGAAATTTAAAAGACCTTTTGGTAAATTCAGAGTCTTGCTCCACCTCTGTAAGTGATCAGAACAAAGGTGGAGCTCTGTCTTTGAGAATCCTTTGATCAACAGGGAGCAGTGTGGGGGCCTGTGTTGCAGTGGAAACTGCAAGGTGCAGACCCTAGGGGGTGCTGCTCCTTGGTTCCCAGCTCTTTCACTTGGTCCCTTTGGGCGCCAAGGACCCAAATGTCTGTGCTTCTCTTATTCTTATGCCTGGGCCCACACAGTACACATCCTCTTATTCCTGCTGTGACCAGGAGGCTATATTGGATAAATCTATGTGTTTTATTAACATAGGAAAAGAGTTTCCTGCAAAGAAATGATGCAGGTTGACTGCAAATGATGAAAACACAGAATCCATTTTCATACACGGGCAGCACTGTAGGACTTTGATTTGATGCTGAATATGTACGTGATTTCCACTGGAGACCGCGAGGATGCTTCTCTGCAGTCCCAGTCTCCTATGAGTGACATTGTATCACTGGGAACCAGACGTAAACTGTCCTTTACACTCACTTGAAAACACTTTTATGTGAAGATATTTATGTGCTTTGCAGGGCCAATTGGAAAATCGCTCTAAACAGTTGATAAAAAAGTTGCACAAGATGATACCAATGAGACAAACATTTAGGCAAAAAAAAGATCTTATTTGAGCTTAAAGAAAATTTCACAAACCTTCTCAATAATTTGTCTCCTTTAGAAATTGTTTTCAATAAATTTGTACTTCTTTCATTTAATTATTGCTTTTGTATTAAGTTTATTTGTACATTTTAGATATGCATAATGATCACATTCATCATAGGGAAATTGTACCGGTACATGATCTGTTTTAATTCTTCTTTTACCCCTACCTGCCTGTCCTCCCTTCAAGTCCTCTTCTCCACCTTATTTGAAAAACTTTGTTTTCAACATTTCCTTCTTTTCTCATTTTTTCTTTTCCCTTCCTTCTTCCCACCCCCTACCAGTTCCCTTTTGCAGTTGAGCATTTTCTCCCTATTTCACAATATCTATTATACATTTGGGTCCTTTTCTACACTTTTGGTTTCTCACACTAGAGAAATAATTCTATATTTACAGTGTGGAGTCATCTTATGTCAGGATTATTCTACACACATATTTGAAAATTAACTCAAGTAGACATTTAAAAGATGTCTAATTACGCAGTCACATAAATGTAAATACTTAGGTTTATTAAAACGTTCCTACTCAACATTCATAATAAAATACATAATCAGCAAACCCCGTGCCTCACACAGTCCTTCCAGATGGGACAGAGCCCTGACCCAAGGTCCGCTGCTCCTCAGCTGCGCCCATTTCCGCTCCGTCTTCCTGTGCGCTCTTTCGTCCCGGTGAGGGTCAGCGCCGCTGGTGTTCGCATTCCACAACTGAGGGGAAGAGGAGAGAATCGGAGTAAGTGCAGGAGTTTAACACGGGCTTCACATGGGTTATGCGTAGTTATTTCCCTGAGCAAAAGATTAAAAGGACACCAAGATGGATAAACAGATGATAGATAGGTATAGATAGATACAGATACGTGATAGACTTTTTTTATGAAAAATGTTCTTTTATGTTACTGAATATTGGACACCTGAGGCTGCTTCCCTGTCAGGAAGAGTGCTTGAGTAATCTGCACACAGTACACTATGGTGCTGTATTGGAATATTGTCCCCTGGACCTTGGATAATCAAAGAGCTGCTGACTGGTGGTCCTGAGATACGGTGTGGGATATCATATCTGGTGTGGCATTTGTTTTCTGCTCCATGGTCCATTTCCTAATCTGTAACCAAGGTAAGTGATGTCTCATGGACGGTGTGGCGCTGAAGGAACTATTTAAGCAACAAGTGACAGAAGTTGCTGCAGGTTTCAGTGCATCTGTATTTGTAATATCACACTTTCTACTCACTGAAAATTTAAATTCTTATATAAATTCACCGGAATTGGATCAGTCCACCCTTATTTTGTTTCTAATAAAATTTATAAAAATAATTTATTCTACTAAATTTTTCTTTGCCAGTTTTCACAAATCAAAGAATAAGAATTTAAATCTTTCTAACATGGCTCAGGATACTGTTTATGTACCTTCAGCTGCATTTGGAATCCATGTATAGAATAATTTAGTACATTAGAAGCTTTGGTTACTTTATTAAGTTAAAAATACCCGTGCAAAATCTAGTCATTTCCCTGTGCACAGTTCTGTAGCACTGAGTACATTCACACTGTTCTGCATTTACTACACAAAGCGTCTCCAGAACATGTCCGTCTCCCTGAACAAAAACTGTGCACACAACCGCTCCCCTCCACTCTGTTCACGCAGCTCTCAACATTCACCTCTCCACTCTCTATTGCTATGATTTTGACCATGCTGAGTACTGCAGAGAAGTGAATTCACACAGTGTTTGTTTTTTTATGGGTGTTTTGTTGCACTTAGCAAACTGTCATCAAATTTAATCCATGCTACACCAAGTATCAGTATTTGTTTTCACTGAAAAACTGAATGTACTACAGTGGATCTGCGCACCATGTCTTGTTTTTAGACTCAATTAAGTTGTTTCTCCCTTGTGGACGATGTGAACTATGCTCATTTCAAAATGGCTATGAAAGAACGCAGGTGTGCATTCGAATGTGGAATTACTAGATCATGTTCTACTTTTGTCCATTTGTTTTGAGGAATTCCTATGTTATTTTGCATACTGTCAGTGCAAATTCTACCTCTCATGAAAATGCACCATAATTTCCAGTTCGTCAACACTTTCATCAAAATGTACACTGTGTTATTTGGTTCTTTGATGAAAGCTTTCCTACCGAATGTGCAGTGGTGTTTCACTGCGATTTTGCTTTATACTTCCCTAATGATTACAGGTCCTGAGCATCTTTCACTGCACCTTTTTTTCTACTTGAATGACTTCTTTGGAGAAATTCAGAGCACTATAAACTTTCTCATGTGTAATTTATGAATAAAACACAAGCTGATCACGCTTTGGAATTTGTCCATCTTGGTGATGATATATACGTATTTACTGTTGTGTCTGTCTTTAGGAAAAACCATATAAAGTCATAATGGAAAATTACAATCAGACCTCTACTGACTTCATCCTGCTGGGCTTGCTCCCCCCCTCAAGGGCTGGCCTTGTCCTCTTCATTCTCATCGTCCCCATCTTCCTAATGGCCCTGACTGGCAACCTGGCCATGGTCCTGCTCATCCTCCTGGACACCCACCTCCACATACCCATGTACATCCTGCTTAGTCAGCTCTCCCTCATGGACCTCATGTACATCTGCACCACTGTCCCCAAGATGGCTTCTGACTTTCTATCTGGAAACAAGTCCATCTCCTTCATTGGGTGTGGGTTCCAGGCTTTCTTTTTTGTGACTTTAGCAGGTTCAGAAGGACTCATCCTGATGTCCATGGCCTATGACCGTTATGTGGCTATTTGCTTTCCTCTGCACTACCCCATCCACATGAACAGAAGAGCGTGTGTGCTGATGATCCTGGGATCTTGGGCACTGGGTGCTATCAATGCCTGTGCTCACACAGTATACATCCTCCGGATACCTTACTGCAGGTCCAGGGCCATCAATCATTTCTTCTGTGATGGCCCAGCCATGCTGGCTCTGGCTTGTGGGGACACCAGAGTCCATGAGTACACTGTATTCTTCAGCACCATCATCTTTCTTCTGTTTCCTTCTATGGTTATTGTATTTTCCTATGGGAAAATTCTCTTTGCTGTCTACCACATGAGCTCACGGGAAGGCAGGAAGAAGGCCTATTCCACCTGCAGCACCCACCTCATTGTGGTGACTTTCTACATTGTACCATTTGCTTATACTTATCTCCGCTCAAAGTCCCTCCGATCCCCAGCAGAGGACAAGATCTTGGCTGTCTTCTACACCATCCTCACCCCAGTGTTTAACCCTGTTATCTACAGCCTGAGGAATAAGGAGGTACTTGGGGCTATGGGAAGAGTGAGTGGGATGTTTTGCTCTATAAAATGTAGATAAATTTCCACCTCACTGTGTTGAGCAGTTGGGAGTCACTGCTCCCAACATTGAAAAATGTTCAATGCTGATATCTTGGAAACCAGAATTAATATTTAAAACTTAAAAATTTGAAGATATGACATGATAATAATTATGTGTTTGAGTGTGTAAACTGAATTTTTCTTTGATTCTCTTTTCCAATAGAAATAATGGGTCTGCATTTTTCATTAGACCCTTTGTTGATACCTTTAACTTGAAAAATTACAGTAAAAGACACATTGTCATGAATCCCTCTCAAAATATTCACATTCATTTGAACACATTCATCCCACAGTCTGAGCTACTTTTCTTACATCTTCATTAGCTGACATGCTGACCTCTCTGAATGTATGTATGTGACAGGATAACACATGTTATTCCTTTTTCTCATGTTTATTAGGAATATATGAAGGAAATTTCCCTGGATCCACATCTTCAGCACAGGTTCCCCACTATGTTTATACATCCCGGATTCATATTAACTGAGTGACAGCACAGAGTACTGAAATCAGCTGGAGTCTGTTATCACTTCCAACACCAGTGTTTGCTGACCCACAGGCTCTGTGTGCTCAAACATTGCATCTCTAACTAATATTTATCAACAGCACACAAAATTCCCCCCAAAACACAGTGCACTTTGATTACAGTGGATAAAAAAGGAGTATAGCATATGCAAAAATATGACAATATCTGTCAACTCTTGATTCTTCAATGAAATATAACTTTGCACCTGTATGCCCTTTCATAAAACACAGAAATCCATCCACATCCTATTTAAACTGTGCAAAAATGGTTTTTCTTTTCTTCATATGTCTTTCACTTTGTTTTTGAGATATGGTTTTGCAGTTTTGCCTGGGGTAGCCTTTAACTCCTGGGCTCAGCAGTCCTCCTGCCTCAGCCTTCTGAGTGTCTGACCCACAGGCATGTGCCACTCCAGGAAACGGGTGTTTGGTGCCTGAGTTTTGCTCTTGAGGACATGGAATGGGACTTTATTTTCCAAGTGAGTTAATATGGGTGTTCATTTAAAGCAATGTTTGATGTAGTAAATAATTCCTGTGGGCTGAACAAAGTTATTTAGAAAAAACTAGAGCAACAGCTGCATTTTATATAAGTTTTGACCCCTGATGTCTTCCAGTTTAAGCCCAAACCCCTCTCTACCTGTGGTCACCATGCGGTCACAGTGTGGAAGGTGAGGTCTATGGTGAGGTCCAAGGACATTCGAGTGGAATTGAAGAACATTACTCCATATCTTTTATACTTATGCTGAGTTAAAGATTTAATAAATCATTCTCCCGTTTTGCTTTTAGGTGTGTTCCTAAAACAAGACAAATTTTATTGAATAAAATGATTAATCACCCAAACAGTACAATGTCCTAGCCATCACACCTGTTATTTCCAGAAGTACCATGTACAAAATTATTACCTTTCATAGTTATCTCTTACTTGTCTCAAAACATCATCAGGAACTGAAAAGGAGAAAAGAGTGTACATGATAATACGTAGAGTGATTGATCTTTTCTTTCCAGATATCAGGACCACACATTACTATTTAACTAAGGAGATGAAATAGCACAAAATCCTCCTACCAGACAATTGCATAAACAATGTTTACTGTGCATGTCTTCAGGGAAAAGTCCCTTGTTTGTCCCTTTTCCCCTACACATATAAGCAATAGCCTAATTATTCCATTGTCAAATTTTGAAATTAAATAATCTATTGCTTTGAAAAGAAACAAAAATGTCAATCTGTCACATTATAGACCACATAAGATGTCTTCATAGATTCAGTCAGGTATGTCACTCTTCAAAATGGGAAAAGTATCTTCAATAAAAATGTTGAGAATGAAAGGTATGTGTATGCAGATAAAATGAAATTAGTCACATATATCATGCCATATGCAAAACAATTCAAATGGATGAAAATTTATGACAATTTTAAACTGTAAAACTAGTAGAGGTAAATCATAGTTAAATCTCCTTGATGTCTGTCTCATGATAAATTCTTGAAGACGACCCCAAAGCAGAAACAATCGAAGCAAAAAGCATGCTTGCATGACTGTATTAAATTAAAACTTCTTTGCATAAGAGGGAAGAGACAACCCATGAAATGGGGGAAAATATTTGCAAACAGTATAGGTGACATCCAAAATACACAAGAAACTCAACTCAAAACAAGGGGACAAAGACTACTTAGCAGATGTGTGAAGCGACTGAATAGACATTTCAAAAAACACTCCAAAATGTTCAAGAGATCCAAGGAAAACTGTTCAGTGTCGCTCTTCCGCAGGGACACACGGCTGTTCCTAATTTATTGACAGTCTGGTTAATGACAGTGCAGATGGACAACCTGCATTGGAACTTAGGATGCAGAAACACAGGCAGCAGTGTGACCGTATGGCTGCTTCTTCTACTTCTGTATTCGGTTCTGTGCGTAAAAACCACAGATTTCTCACTGAGTGTACTGTCCACAGTACCCTGTCCATGATGCATTCTCAGAGGTGAATGCAGCTATGTTAGACCTAGTGGGTTTGGACCCAAATGTTGAATGGTTCATGAAAGTGGTACAGCAAATGAGTGAAGTTTTATGATGCTCTGGTGAAGTCTGTGAAGCAAAAAAATAAAATGACAAAACAGACCACACTAATGAGGTTCTTCTCAAAAGCTGCACCCAGGACTGCTCTTACTGTTTATCCATTTCTGTTTCATTGTTTTGCTTATCAGGTCTTCTAAATCTCCTGATCTTTCGCCCAGTGATGACATTGATGAGGACACTGAAGGACTGGATGATTAAAATCTTCGCCTGTATGTCTTTTTTGAACAGTCCTGTACCTCTTGTTTATAGAACCTCAATATCTTTTCTTTTGTACAGTATCCTTGGTTTATACAGTACTATCATTTTTCCCGGTGTACTATAGAGTACAGTACTGTAGCTTTATATTCAGTTACACATTACAGTGCTACGTACATGTAAGAGGCAAATAAAAGCAACGGCATCAAGTTGGAGTCTCTTTCGACCATGTCTTTGTTCTGAATACTGTAATGTATTGATGTATTATATATGGAATTCCTCATTTAGGAACCAATTCATTTAATGACCAAGTTGCAGGAACAGAACTCAGTTATTGAAAATACTGTCCCTACAAACTAATAAAAATGAGATATCACTTCATACCTCTCAAGATATATATTACTAAAATGGCAAAAATGTTTTGCTGAGGAAAAATTTTATAAATTGTTGAGAATGTAAGTTGGGATAGCCTTTGGGGAAAATAGAATGATGGTTTCTCAAAAACTAAAGCTGGAACTTCCATAGACTTAATAATCTAACTTCTGGGTCCAAAGGATTTTTAATCAATATATCAAGGAGATGTCTGCTTTTCCATATATCTTAAAGTTCTGCTCAAGTACTTATGATATGAAACCCTCTAAGTATCCATTAAGGGATAAGTGGATTAATAAAATGCAGCATGTATACATGATATAATATTATTCAGCTTCATAAAAGAAGAAATTCTTGTCATTTGGGAACAGATGGATACACCTTGAGAACACTGTGTTAAGTAAAAGTAAGTCAGGTACAGAATCACAAGTTCCGCATTATCCATATACAAAGTATGTAATGCCACCTCTCAGAATCAAAGAGTAGGATGGTCATTAGCATGGCTGACTGTGGAGAAGAGGGTGTGATTGGAAAGATACTGTTCACTGAAAGCAGAATATCAGTTAAATGGGGAGAATATTTTCAAAAAAATCCTACAACAGGGTGAATATAACATATTTTGTACTTCAAAATTTCTATGAATCGATTTCAAATCTTTCAACCCAATCATAAAAATACAGAGAGTAATAAACCCATTAATTATCTGGAATTAACCATGTAAAATATTTATACCCATCAAAATGTCATGTTTGATATCATAAATACATCTATTTTGTCAATAAATTACACAACAATTTTTAAAATGTAACACTTGCATGTATGTGTTCAATAAAGGAATAGGCAAAACACGTAATGAGTCAATTCATATTTTTATTATAACTTTTTACAAAATTAAAAAAAATTTAGGGTAAATCTTCTATATCTTCAATATTTGAAAAATTTCCAAGGAATTTGTTACTAATTAATTTTAAACCAAAGAAGTCTTAACTCTGAATCTCATTATCTTCCAATTTTATAAATGAAAAAAAAAAAACCGAGAAAGTAAAATTTCAGTAAAACACTGGAAGCAACTAAAAAGGCACAGAGCCCGGGAGCAAATAGCCTTGTTTGTCTCCGAAGTGATGATTATGAAACTCTGAACTGGGATCCATTCGTGAGATCATCAACCTTGCAAGATGGAGAGGCCCATGAGTTAAAAACATCTCCCAAGAAGCACAGGACTTTGGTTCCAGAGAGCAGAACATCAGTGGGATCCCCACACACATTCTCAGATTAGGGCGGCACCAGGAAACACCCCAAGACCACCCCACAGTGACCTACCCTGTCTTCGTATTTCCAAAGGTTGACTAAGCATCAAATAGCCTGTGACAAAATCATTTTTACATTTAAAACAATGAGTGACTTCTATTTTACAAAATCATGCAGACTGCACAGATTTAATGCTGAGAAATCTTTAAAGGGAAATAGAAATTTAAAGAAGGGAATCTTGGAGCTAATATCCCAATCTAATTCCAAGAGAATACACTGGTTTCATAAATACTGGCAGAAAATAGAATCTGATTAACCCATAATATACTATGGAACATGGTTACTTCAGTGTTTTGTGCTGATTTGATTAAATTGAAGTGCAGTGATGTAGGTAGGTACTTTGAGGGAAGATTTACTCTTAGAATAAATAACGCCATAAGCAGAATTCAGTGTTTGTGGTTGGGGTGAATTTTTCTCATTGAACTAATCAATTGTGGAAATGAAATGAAAAGGCAGAGTCCTATAAATTCTATCTCTGAGCTATTAGCTATCCAGACAGTTTTAATGACTCTGCTAAAAGAGTCTTACCTTGTGTGTGAGAAAGGAATTTAAGAGCAAAACATAAAACTTGACCATGAAAATGACCTAAATAAAAATCATTTTCTATACTGCTTCTGCACACTACAAAATTTGCTAAGGGAGCCTCTCTTGCCTGTTCATCTTGCGCGTGCGCGCACACACACACACACACACACACACACACACACACAGAGTAACTATGAGTTGATATATTCATTAGTTTGCGTTTTGTTAATTGATTCCAATTGTATACTAAACATCGTGCTGTAAATCTTAAGTATATACTACTTTTCATGAATTGTACCACAATACAGCTAAAAAATAAAATAATATTAAATATATAGAGAGGGAAAATAAACATGAAAACACTGTACTAAATAATAGAGGATTTGAATACCTTTAGCAAACCCTACAAAACCATAAAGACATTACAGAGAAGAATGAAGAGATTTACCTCACTAAAACTGCTTCAGGCTCATCAATAAGAAGCTAAATATTGTCATAGTGCTAATAAAACAAAAGCTTTGTTATAGATAGATATATTCGTAATGTTTCCCCAAAGTTAGAAAACGTAATTTAGGAATTAAATATGATACTTATATGCACAACAGTGGAGCTAAATAAGTACCTGTTTTATCATTGCTTGCAAGAGCTATGATGGGGAGGTCATTTTTGCAGCAAAATACTGTTAGGAAAGTATAGGATGGGGGAAAAGGCCATGTAACTGTTCTCTTCTTCAATTTCTGGGCATCACTGCCTCATAGTTTATGCTGTAGTTTTAGTCTTCATTTGATTTCCCCCACCATTTTTTTCTCTGTCCTTAATCATGCTGCCACTGTTAAATCATCCACCTGCCACTCACACTTGCTTAAACCTTTGCAGAGAGTTCAGCATGAAACCTGCCAACCTAAAATATGCCAACCCGTCTTGTCACAATGTTCTGATGAGAACTCCAGTCATGGAGAGACTATGATATTACCTGCGATCTTTGTGATCAAGACCAGCAAATGTTCACTGCACTTCAAGAAAATTATACTGGTCATATTTTTATTGACTTTTAGATGATCGTCCCGTTTTGCTTTTGAGCTTCAATGTGATGCAATATTGCACTTTAAATTGTCCTGGACATTAAGGAGTAAGGTGAGTCAGTCAGTTTCTCATTGCTGGGAAACAATGTTGGGCACCCACACCTTAAAGGAGGAGAGGTTCGTTTGGGCTCCTGCTTAGAGTCAGTCTTTGGCTGGATGCAAGGCAGACCTGCACTGCAGAGAGGTCTGGTGGGGGAAATCTGCTCACTTCATGGTGGTCTGGAAGCAGAGTGAGGGAACGGACGAGCTGAGCAGGGAGATACGCTCTTCTGTGTCCCCATAGTCCAACCACCTTTGGGAAGCCCCACTCTGATAAAAGGAGGTTTTGAGGGGACATCCAGCTACAAACCTTTACTCCAAGGTGTCACCTGCATCTTAATACTCCTGAAGGGAAGCTACACAACATATTGTTTCAGGTATTACTTATACTCTTGATCTAGCTACATTTGTTAAACTCCCACATTCACGATTTGACAAAATTTAAAAGATGAAATCTAGAAATTGAGCCCTAATATCTGTCAGTCTTCAGCTCCAAAATTAGTGTGTGGACTTGGAGAGCTTCCAGGAGGAGATAAGCTTCAAGAAATGATGCATATTGCAGTGGTGGAAATGGAGATTAAACATACGTCCTTAGTGAAAAGGAACCTGTATCCCAGCTCAGCACGGGGCAGGTGAGCCCCACGTGTGCATTCTCTGAATTCTGCCTACAGCACCTGCTGCCATGGTACAGGTGACACTGAGTGCCGTGCTGTTCTCTGAGCTCCAATCTGTGAGCTTGGGCCCAAGTGACTATTAAGGATTCCATTGTTTCTGTGTGGGTTTTGTGCCTCTAGAGCAGGCCAAATTTTAAAACATTTTTTATTTCATTTTAGGAATAAAAATTTTAATGTATAACACAGACCCCCTCAGAAGTTAGGTAATTCCATTATATATCGTATATGCTCTGTACTGCAATTGCATATCCACTGGCTGAATCCTCACAACTTATTCTAAATGTACATGTTAAAAATATTCAATGGAATAAGGAATATTGTTTGAAAATCTGTGAGCTGAAAAGTACCCTATTAATGCATTCTGAGCAGTCATCCTGAATTCAGCTTCACGGTCTTTCCAGTGGGCAGACACGAGTTCTAATACAGCATCATCTGCTTTGCATGCGAGGTGTTCACCTGTGCACCGGAGCCCAGGTCTTCCCGGGAGGCGTTTAAGAGAAGGGGAGAGATTACAAGGCTCGCACGGGCTGAGAAAAGGGACATTTTTGATACATTCTATTTTCCAGTGAAGAGGTTGAAGCTGTGTGATCGAAGTTGTATTTTATGAGGAAGAAGGTGTTAGAAATGTACGACAGTGAGTTTCTAAGATGTTTTTGAAATTATAGATTTTAGAATATTGACATTTTAGTAGAATCTAATTTTAAACAGCTGGATTTCTCCTATCTTGTGCTACCTACTTCATCGTTCATTCACGGATTTGATTAAGAGATGATATAATTTTAATCAAAATTCATTCAAGGAAAGAATTACTGTAACTTTCTAATTACTAGCTCCAAGTGTGATGAAGGGGAATCCTTACTTAATTTTTAATACTCTATCTGCCTATAAAAACTAGAATCTTAAGAAATGATACAAAGAATAATTAAGTTATTGTTAAATTCATGAGTTAATAAAACGAAAGACAATCTGAATATCCTTTTATCTTGTGAAAAAGATATTTTTCCAGGATCCCATTGCACTCTTCAGCTTTGAAGTCCTGGTTTGCTGGAGGCTCATTCACAGGGAAAGATACAGAGCTTTCCAGTGGCTGCTTGGCCGAATGTTTTCAGAATTATTCAAAGGTCCCCTGAAAAATCTGCAATGAGTAATGTTGAAAACAGAAATGGAATCCAGTCTCATTCATACTGCTTAAAGGTGTGTGCGTTATTGGAATGCACACGAGAGTGAACTGCAGTATTTTACTAATGTGCTTGTGTTCTTCATTTGGGCTAATTCGGGGTGAGATAAATTATCCAGGTACCATTTCAGGGATGTTGGCTGAAAAATACGATGGTGCTTACTTGCTATTATTTGGTGTCAGACTGAATTTATGCCTCCCCTCTAGTTCTCCATGTTTCTCTATTTCCATCTTCTGCAATGAGTTAGCTCATCTCTGACTCTTTCTGTAAGGATTTGTAATAGAAACAAAATTCTAATTTCAAGGAAGCATAGAGATCAAACATGCAAAAGTATCCATGATGCTGTTAACAGCAAAACAGGCTGCATTATGATGAAATCAGCACAAGTGTAATTAATTATGATCATTTGAAAAAGCTAATTAATAAGACGCGTTGATTTTCAGTTTGTGGGGCCAGAAGTAGTGAGCTCATTCTCAAATCTGTCTTTGCCTTAAGAATCATTAAGGCTGCTTTTCTCTCTGCCAAATATCCTGAGCTTTGTTTGTAACTCAGTCTCAATAGATATTGGTATTGATTTGTTTAACTCAAACTAAGGGTCTACTCCATTAACTGATTCAGTGGAACTAAATTATTATTTTGGAACTGGAAATCTGAAGGTGTTTAATACACCGGTGAATACGTCATGCTCAGTGCAGGGCTTTTACTTTGATTTCTGGGATCCTTTCACGCAGGATTCCCTCTAAGAAGAATGGATGTTGGAAGTTGGGTGAGGGATTAGTGGAGTCCTCACGGTAAGGAGCTCGAGGATGTCTGTCCGGTGTTTCAGGGCTCATCTTGGCGTATTTCCTTCTGCTACCAGGCGGCATATCCACGTTTATGGGGCTTTTTATGTGACATGACCTGAAGGTCAATGCTTCAGCCTTATGAATTGAGTTTCACAGAGCTCAGAGTTGCTATGATCAGCGGGGATTGTGATTTGGAGTCACAGGTGGGGGAAGCCCTGCTTCGGTTAGCCCCTCATACAGCTTCCAAAAGAAGAGGTCTTCCTTACTGTAATCAAATCAAAGAAGGACAAATGCATCTTCCTCAGTCTCACAGCACTTAAAAGCATGTTGAATATTTGTATATATGTAATGCAAAGAAGTGGGAATCAGGGACTCCGGGCTGGGTGGAAAAGCTTCTCAGCCTGGCAGCTGACTTGTGTCCAGACTGTTAGTGCAGTAGGAGAAATTAGGGGAAAACTCACTTCAAGAAAATAATAAAGCCAGAGTACAGCCCGTGTGTTACCTGCCTGCAGGAAATGGTGCGGAGGCTCTTACTCCTATAAAAGGTTATTGAAACACTGAGGGTGCTCAATAATGCTGGAAGAGATGTTACACAGTGAGAAATATCACTGTGTTTATTTTATTTATGTTCTCAAACACCCAACAATTTTTACTGAGCAATGTTCAATAAGCATTATAATTGCATGTATATGTTGCCTGTTTTGCATAGGAAGTCCACAAAAGTCTAATTTTTAGGTCAACTTTAGGTCAATATGTGACATTACCTCCTCAGGTTAATCATTTCTAAAATGCTTTATCCTTTTTGACGAGGTGCTCGTCATTTCAAACTAGTCCTCAAAAGAGTGTCTTGTTTGCTAGGTTTGCACCCATGATACATTTCATATTTAAATGATTCTCAAGGAAAGTGTCCTGTGATCAAACTTTCTCTCCAAAAGATAGAAAAATGGTAAGAACTCATGACCAATAATTAGACATTTTTAAAATGCACCACATGTTAACACATGTATGTTACTGCATGTTTGACTACATTGTTGGTGTAATTTTATTTCTGGACATCTTTAAGATTATTAGTTAAACAGTACTGACATGGATGAAGACTGGTAATTAGCATATTATAACCTTTTTATTTTATTTTTCTTCACCTATTCACAGTCTTTTCCAGTTCTTCAGTCTAGTGCTCTATTTCCCTCGTTTTGTTAAGTGTTGATATGTAATATATTCAATTGTTTTCTAAATTACTTTTAGAATCTCCTTTGGACTTTTGTTCAAATTCATTTTTTGTGCATGCATTTTTTAAGAAGAGTAAATACTAAGAAATTTGAAGAATGTTGCCATTCTATTGAAATAATTATTGCAATAATTAGAAAAAATTGCAGATTTTATTCCTGTTTAAAAAGCAGTTTTCTCAGTAGGACAATAAATTATTTTAGGTAACACAGGATACATATTTTGCTATTGTAGTTAATTTTATTGTTTTGTTTCTACTAAACTGTAATCTTCTGCTCTCTTCTTTCTGTATCTTGCTCAACTCTGCCCATATTGTATTCATTAACCTCTGCAAAATCTTGTATTGCTTTTGTGTTACTCTTTTAAATTGGGTAAACTCTTTTCTTCAGCTCGGTCTGTTTTTTCCATATTTTTAATAAAATAATTGTATCATTGGAGGACATATAACTTTGAAATGTAGATTGAATTTTCATGGATTTTCACTAAGAACTACAACCTGGTGATATTTATTTTATATAGTGAGTGACATGGAGCATTAGTTAAAGCAACGTTTTTAGAACATAAAATATTTTATTATCATATTAAATATTTCCTTCATTGCATGTTTCTTGTTAGTCATGTGAAAATATTTTAGAGTACTACAAAAAGAGGGAACCATTTACATAAAACATACATACTTACATTTTTGCATATCTTTAGTAAGATTTCGCCTCCAGTTTTAAATATTTTAAACCAATGAAGGTTATCAGCCAAAATATGGTAACTAGATAATCTCTTGAAAATGACAAATTACCACTATGCTGTTTCTGTAGTTTAGACCCATAAATCCTGAGAGCAAATAATAATGTTTCAGACCACAACTCAGTATAGTTTTAGAATATAAAACCTGTAATTAAGAATTGACTATTTACGTGAAAATTGTATAAAAGCCAAATTTGTGTCAGAAAAAAAGACAAAAATTTCAATTCTTATCTTTGAATTAAACAATCCTTACAGCATACTTCAGTCAAAGACTCTTAAATGTTAAGTTAAATTTGGACGATTCATTTCAGCTCACCCTTATTATGGTCAAAAGGTGTGGTCAAATTTAGGAAGTTTTATCTACTTTTACAAGAAAAACTCGGTGCGTATCAACTCATATTTCATTAGGGCTACAATGGCAAATTCAAATAAATGTTACTGTGGTTTTATTCCTATTTATAACCAAAAATTAAATTAAGATTAAGCATGGATCCATTAAAAATGATACCATCATGCAGCAACTATTATTAGACAAAATGTTACTTACAGGAAAGAACTGAGGAGAATATTTTCACTTTGCTCACTTAGTGAACAAAGGTTTAATCCACTGCCCTAAAATACACACAAATGGAGAGTATTTTTGCAATTGCATCATCAAAATGACTAAAATTTACTTTATAATTTATTCTGCTTTCAGTAAATATTTTTATTTTAATTTTCCATTGTAATTTATACAGATCTAAAAAGAGGAGTTGAAAGTATAGAGTAAAAAAAAAAAGTTTCCTACAATTCAAAAAACAGTAATGAGTGTCTTTTCGTTTTGATCTGAATTCACTGTATACATTAGTTGAAACACAACAGGTTCCCCATTATATCTATAACTACTTATGTCAATTGCAGTAAGAATCAAAAATAAGTAAAACCAACTATAGTTCAATATAGCCAGGTTTATGGTACCTAATAGAAGATGCTGTATTTTCACCTAAAGTGATTCCAGAAAGGTCAGATTAATTTAATTTTTGTCCTTTTTTTCTTTCAAAAGATAGTTACTTTATGTCATGGATGTTTCAT
>RJWT010005357.1:0-31186 GCA_004365215.1 Cuniculus paca | reverse complement strand
GATGCCATGCATAGGCAGGGTAGATCTTCCGTCTGCAGTAAATCCATTCAGCTATGCCCAGAACTGTGCTAAGCCAAGCAGTTGGGCATTTCCTATTCTAGTTGACAGAACTGTTAATTATCACAGGTCAATTATAAATATTACTGACAGTCATAAATACTGTATGTCAGCTACACATATTATATATGTCTCCATCCCTCTCTGACTCATAAGTTTAAGTTCCTTTTTGCCAGTGTCCCATATCCTGCATGTGTATAATGAGCTTTAGAAGGCATGCCATTTGGAGAATTTAAGAATGATATTTTACACTTAACCCTCTCCGCTTCCATCATGCTCTTTTGTATGTTTCCAGTCAGTTAAACTTTCGGGAAATGGGTTTTACATATTTTATTTACATGTATTTTTATATTTATGTATATAAAATATATTTATGTATATAAAATGTTTTATGTGTATAATGTATATATTATATATATTATGTGTATAAAATATGTTTTCATATATATTTTATGTGTATAAAATATGCTTTCTGAATTGTCCTTATATTTGATAAGAATGCCTTCTAAATCTATAACATTTTTTATCAATAACTGGTAGAATCAAGAACAATGTTTTTAAGTAGGTACTTCTCCTAAATAGACATGATCTATAAATGAATGGTTTCTTGGTCTCAGGATAACTATCCATTTCATTAAAATAAAGTCATAAAAGACTTCAAACCTGTACCTTTTTGAAACTGATTCTTGGTCAGTCAGTAACCACAGCAGTTTTAATAGCCATTTTTGGTTTCAGCTTTTCTTTTATGTAAGCCTGACCTTCAGCTAGAAGAAAAGACTGTATCAATGTGTCCTCAATTCTTCCACTTTTCATCTTTAGTAAATCTCAGATTTCACTAATGGTCCTGCTAAACTCATCCTAAAATGATTATTTATTCTTGTAGGAGTCACACAGAATAGCACAGCTTTTTATTAGTGGCATCAGGTCCACATGGCTACTAAGCAAATTGAATGTCTAATGCACTGTTATGAAAAGGAAATGGGATTCTGTATGTCCATAGTTTTACGAAAGAATACATATTCTCTTAAAAATTTAAAGTGTTGACAAATACAAGAAATTAAAAGAATATTATCATTTATAAATAACTACCAAAATTCCTTCATGTTTTCTTTCCAGCACCCTTATCAAGCCCTTGCCAAACAGAAATACATTTTTGAAAACAGAATAATTCTTTATTTCTACCATGTTTTTCCAGTTATAAACATACTGATATTTCCTATACCATTAAAATTTTTTTCTAGGAATAGTTTCGGTGGGTGTGTAATATTCCATTGAATTACCGTAGCATAAGTTAAATTTTCCCTCGAGTTTAGAAATGTAGGTTTCTGATGTATTACCATGAAGACTGACATCCTGAAAGGTAAACCTACTGAACTCTTGAAATACTGGAGTAGTTCAGCCTTAGCACCTCGAGATGAACTTTTTTTCTTGTGTAGGAGGGTATCCTGTGCATGGCAGAATGCTTAGAAGCAGCTCAAATTTCCACCTACTACATGCCAGTAGTGATGCCACCTCCTCTCACATCAAGATGTGACAAGCGAAAAGGTCTCCAAATGTTACCGCTGTTCCACGGGAGGCAGAATGTTCCTGATTGAGAACTATGGGCAGGAGCCTACCCAAACTGTGCCCCGCACACTCACAAACATGCACATTGTATAGCTGGCTTGTTTGCGTGTTTTGGGTCTCAGATGTCCGCTCTTCAGAGTGGCCTTTCTCGATTCTACCAGTCATCAGTGTACGGTCCCTTTGTTTCCTGCGTGGCTTTTATTTCTAGATCTTTTAATTCTAGATCTTTCACCACTAGATGGTGTGCATGATGAAAATAGAACACTTGTCTACCAGAGCCTGTTTCACGCACATGTGACTGAACTGTGAAGTCACACAGGTTTCTACACTTAAAAAGACACAGTGCTTGGTTTGATGTTCTGCTGTCTCCATATTTGAATTTGGGTAAAGAAAGGGCTTTGTATATTCTCTGTGCATGGGCCCTGCAAATAAATGATGTAGCTGATCCTGTTGTGTACGGTGCCCACAGAGGGCTTAGTCCAGAATTAGAGTTGAAATGTCTGATAATTTGGTGAAGCTACAAGCAGCGTTTTGGTACATCTTTCAAACTTTTCAGATTCTTAGGTTAAACTCTAGTGATAAGTAGGCCATGAATATTAAATAGCTAAGATTCTGCTGTCGATGTGTGGTGACATTTAATGTTTGTATATGAGTGCAGATGGGATTTCATTTTTTTTTTCTTCTACACAACAGGCTGGAACCATTAGCCCAAAGCCCATCAGGGCTCAACTTAACACTTTACAAATCCAATTGCTTTAATTGTGGTTACCAGTTCCCATGTTTGTATCCATTTGGAGCCTGCTTACTTTACATACCCACCAAACTGCGCCCATAATCTGGAAGCCATAGATAAAACAAATCCTTGAGCTATAAAAGACTCCAAGACAGTGCTGCCTGGCAGCTTTCAGGGACCCAGAGACTCCCAGTAAAAGACTTCTGTCTTGTCGCTGAGTGATTCGGCTGACCACGTGAGCCCCCTCTGCAATTGTTTTCTCTCTTGAGAGTTCCTGTGACTCTTCCCCTTCTGTGAGAGCCCCATCCCGCTGTCCCTCATGCTGTGAGTGAAGGACTTCCCTAAAGCTCATTGCACGCTACTTCCATCTTGTGTCTTGGGGTTTTATCTTTTCCTTGATCATCCCTGAAATTTTGAAACTTGCCACATATAGGTCAGCATTTGGCTATTTTAACATCAAGCAGGGACTCAAAGTAGCAATACTGTTTTTAAAATGTATTTCTTTTTTTAATTAGACAAGAGGCTTTTGGGAAGCAGGATCTGGAACTGATTTCTCTTTTTGTTCTGTGATTAAACCAACATTAATGAATCCATTTTGATATGCAAATAGGTTAGCAAATAGGTTATTTATTGTGTTCAGTTAAAAGTTTTAGGCTTTATGTTAATAGAATGAGACATATAGTGGGTGAAGTTTCTGAAATTATGTTTAATCTGGGCTTGTTGAGCAAGTTGTTTTCATGGAGTTTATATTTGCTAAGGTAACTTTGCCACAAATTCTATAAAGTGATCTAACACTAAAATTTAATTTTAAAGAAATTTTAATCTAATTAGGTAACATTGGTAACATTTTTGAAATGAAATACCTGAATTGTCAGAGAAATGTCTGGGGGAGTTTCCTTGAATATCCTGCAATGAAAGGAAAATTATTTAACATTTAATGGGTGCATTTCCGTAGCTCAGTTATCATCATATAGCAAGTGTGACTGAACTTAGAGCTTTCCTAATTATTGAGAGAATGGACAAAAATAAAGGTGAGTAATGTAAGTTGCATTTGGGTCTGGATTTATTAGTTTATGTTTCATTTAGATATATTTCTTGTAAAACAGTATTTTTGCGTGAAGAAATTAGTAGTAACAAACTTGAAAATGATTCATTTTTTCATCTTTCACTCTTGCTAATTTAATGTTGGGAATAAATCACATATTTCCTATCAGTGAAATTATTCCTCAGCTGAAAAGATCATTACTCCTGAAAGGATAATGGCTTGGAGTTTAGACTTCACGAAGACCAAATTGAGTGACCACAGTGTTTCTGAATAAGCAAACAAATAATTGCTTTAATACCACAAAACATGATATATGGCAACATGCATAGATTGTCTTTAAAATTTTTCTAACAATTACAAATTTAGAAATACTTATCTAGTCTTTTTTCTCAAATTTATTTTAAGTTGATAATAAAACTGTATTTTTCAGTATGCAGCATGATGTGTTGATACATATATATGTTAAAATTGCTAAACAATGTATTATCTTGTATAGTTATTATTTTTGGCTGTAAGAACCTTTAATAGCCACTACATTTTTTCAAGAATATGGTATATCATCACCAACTATATTTACCAGGGCATAAACAGATCTTTTGAACTTACTCCTTCTAAAACATTTCATAGTTTTTAAAATATCTCCTGCAAGTTAGCCCTTCCTCTGGTAGCTACTATTCTGCTTTCTGCTTCTATGATAACATTTTTTTTTCAGATTCCACATACAAGTGAGATTGTGCAGTGTTTGTCTTTCTGTACCTAGCTTATTTCCCTTAACATGAGGTCCTTCAGATTCACTCATGTTTTTGCAAATATTAGAATTTTCTCTTTTATGACCAAACAGTACTCCATTGTGCCACATTTTCTTTATCTGTTAATGGTTAGTCGGTAGTTAGATTTATCTTGTCTTTAAGACCTCTTTTCAGTGATATCTCAGATAAATTCTTTATTGCTTTTTAAAGTTTAGCTCGTTTAGGATATTTTATTAGAGGCCTGAAGAAATTTTACCTACATAGAATTACTTCTCAGTGGTAATGAAACATGTAGATTTTGATATGGTTCAGATATTCATTTAAATGTATTTCAAGTACAGCCATATTTAAAAGGTATTTAAATTTTTTGTTTTATAGGTTAAATTTTTTATTACGCTTATTAGGATGAGTTTGAATTACTGTTTTCTTCCCTTCTGTATTATAAATAAATTTATTTTAGCTTTCATAATTCTGTAGGCAATATAATTAATCTTTGAAGCTATCATTTTAGAGATCATAGTCCTTTATTTTTCCTTGTTTTAAAGTTTAGCCGAGAATAAAATCTGATTAAGGAGATGAATGAAAAGCACACCAAGAGTGTCCCTTTATTGATCAAATGAAATATATGAGAAAAAATTACTCCTGGATGCCTTTATTCATTACATATATATTCTTTAAATGGAAGACTGTCAATATTAAATTACCTGTTCAGATTTATTTGCTTTTTGAATAACTCTCTTATTCAGTAAGGTTACACCAAGTTACATTTGGTTCATTTTCTTTTGATCATTGAGATGTCTGTGTTTAATGAGCTGAAACTGAAGTAGGTCAATAAAATGAAGAGATTAACAGTCTGTTCTCACCAGGCTTGGAACACATTTTACTCTGGTTATAAAAAAAACACTCATTTTTAAAAAAGGTTTTTGATGAACTTAAAAGGTAAAGGGAAATAGGAATAATACAGCAAGACTCAAAAAGCTAAGAAATCAATGAATTCTTTAGGGTACTGTTTTTTCAGATGAAGTTTTGTGGATCTGTGCTTTTCTAGTTGAGAATTTTAGTTTTCAAAAGCAAAACTAAAATTTACTTTTATAAGTATTTATAAGTAGGGACACAAAATAGCTTCAGGTTATTACATATTTTATATTTAATTCGTCACGCAATAAGGAAAAAGTAGGGAGTCTGACAAATCATGGATATGTTGCTATGGAATAAATAATTGGAAAAATCAGACATGTTAATGGGTTATAGTGAATAGTAATGAATTTACAGTTTTGATATAGCTTAGTTTTCACTCTTATCACTTATTATCTGTGTGACCTTTAGCAAAGCATACAACCTCTCTAAAACTGTATGTCTGTCTTTACAGAGATAGTGATACACGCTTGTTTCTTAACCCTTTCATCAGTGACTTTTGAGAACCACATAGTATGCTGATGTTACTTTGCAACATTTTCTACAGACGTGACATAATTAATTGTGTTAGCAAACTTTCTTCTTAGAGACAGAATCATTTTCATTCATGTTAATAAAATATCAAACTTGCAAATATTTGTCACTCATCATTCATCCCCAAAGTATTAATCCTATACTTTTGAGAGCATAGACTGTGTTTTCATTATTTAGTGAATAATTTATTCTTTATAGTTTAATTCTATGGCAAAATAAAGTTCATTTATTAAAATATGTAGTTTAGAATGTAAAAAATGGGCTTTTGTGAAATAATACCATTTAAATTAATTCAATTAAGATTAAGAGGGATATATTTTGCCTGAACACAAGCTGATTTAATGCAGGTAAGGATAGGTTGTAGTATTTGTGGCTGGTTTTGTCATGTAAATTAGAGTGACTTTTATGTTTTATTGTGTTGTTACTTGTCATAGTACTGACAGTCTCTCTGTGCCCCTGTATGATGGATAAAAACTATTATTTCTGTGGAAAGCACAAGAGTGGAGTGTGCTTGCAAGACCTTTCCACTTTGGATGGGTACTCTACCCTAATCTGTGTTTCTCAACAGTATCAGCAGGCATTCTTGTCCCTGGAGGTTAGTGGGAGATAAAGTTTAGAGAGAACACTGGGCAAGTAGCATGAGGTAGATCCTAGCTCCCATCTTGTAGAGTCATCATAGGTTGCTTCTGTTTCTTTATCTCAATATATAATACCTGTCAGAATTCTTCCTTGATTCTCACAACTAGTTATTCATTTTGATTTCTAAGAGAAAATTTTCAACCATAGGCTACAGAGTAGTACTGGTCTACCTCCTGCTAGGAACTGAACCACACAGCAAGAGGTGAAGGGCAAGTGAGCAAGAGAAGCTTAATGTTTATTTACAACCACTCCCTGTCACTCTCTTTATGGCCTGAGCTCTGTTTCCTCTTAGATCAGCTAGAGTATTAGAGTCTTATGGGAGCACATGTGAAGGATCTAGGTTGCAGGCTCCTTATGTAATCTAGTACCTGATGGTCTGAGATGAAGCTGAGGCAGTGATGTTAGTGCCGAGGAGTGGCTGCAAATACAGATTAACATTAACAGAGACATCTGGAGCATACAGAGAACATACTAAGTCAATTGCTTGCAGACTCATATCAAAACTGTGAGTGACACATGACAAATTTCATTTGGTGGCAAGGTTTATGGTGGCAAGTGAATTAATGCACTTCTACTGTACAGCTACATCTATGGATTTAAGTCATAATCTGGCACTTACTTGAGTCTGTGTGACCTTATTGTTTCATTTACTACTTCTATCTGTGTCTTACTTGTGCTGACCATTTCTTTCAGAATTTTGTCGAGCCCATAAGGTAACCCTAGTCTAAATGAATAAAAACCAAGTGGTGGCTGGGGATCTAGTTCAGTGGTCTAAGCACCTGCCTGGCAAGCATGAGGTCATGAGTTCAATCCCCGGTGCCGCAAAAAAACAAAAAAACAAAAACAAAAAACAAACCCAAGTGGTGCTAGAGAGGTTCTTTGCAAAGGAGAAAGACCCAGTGAGAAGCCAGCAGAAGACTCTTAAGACTGCCAACAAAAGAAAGCCGCATTTAAAAGAAAATACCAAAAGTCCTCTTTAAATTAAAGGTTCATTTTAATGGGTGATTCACATTCTCCAAGCTTGCTTTGTTTGTTATATGGTGATTGGCTATACAGTGAACTCATGAAACTTTCAAAACTGTATCACTACATGGTGACCAAGCACCCTGCACTGAAAGACTAGCCTTTGGAGTTTTTAAAAAGAAAAAAATGTGAGCATGAAGAACAGAAGCAGTTATTGAAGGCTACCACTTCATCAAATGTATCTGCATTGAGAGCATCATTCTTAATAGCTAACCACATTGTTAAAGGTAATAAGCCCTTTTTATTATTGGTGAAGAGTTGATCCTGCCTGCTGCTAAGGACATTTATCATGAACTTTTAGGAGATGTAATTTAAAACATGACATGTGTTCATCTTTTGGCTAGCACTGTAACTACTGGAATCAATGAACTAGCAGAGGTCATTGAGATACAGTTGTTAGAGAAGATCAATGAGTCACTGTGATATGAAATCCAGTTTGATGAGCTACCATTGTGGACAACAAGATAATGATGCTTGTTATCATGGGATACATTTTTACTAGGATGTGCATGAGGATACGTTATGTGCACTTTTGTTGCCAACCAGTACCACAGCTGCAGAAATATTCGACTCCTTCAGTAACTATGTATTAAGGAAACCGAATTGATCATTTTGTATTGGTGCACGCACAGACAGAGAGAGATCATGACTGAATGCCTTTCTGGTTTCACTACTTGGATGGGAGAGGTTGCTTCTGAATGTAACTCTACACACTGTGCTATGCACAGAGAAATGATAGCCAAAGAATGTCACAGAAACTTAACAATGTTTTGCAGAATGTGATTAAAATTATCAACCATGATAAAATACATGTTCTTAACTCACATCTGTTGATGCAGCTCTGTGAAGAGATGGATGCAGAGAACACTTGTCTTTTTTTATACCTTATCTTCTCTTCTGCACAGAAGTGAGATAGCTTTCTAAAGGTAGGACACTGACCAGAGTTTTTGAGTTATGAGAGTGGCTCTAGAGACTTCTATTAGAAAAAGTTACCACTGGGAGCACATTTCAGTGACATAGAATGGGTCTCAAACTTGCTTATGGGTGTGATATAGGCAGCTGGTCAACACGCTTGATCTGTCACTGCAGGGAGAATGACAGTAGTGCTCAAGTAGGCAGATGAAGCAGCTGTCTTCAAACCCAAACTGGAGTTAAGGGAGTTTGAGTGTTGGAATGTTAGACATGTTTCAAATATTAGCAGATATTTGGAAAGAGACTGAGCCAGGACCTTCTTTCTTTTACCTGGTACATGACTACCTAGCTCAGCTTTCAGAAGGGTTTGTGCATTGCTTCTCAACCACAGAAGATCCCTGAACTAGGAAGGAATAGGCCTACAATCTATTTGTGAATAAGCCAGGTGAATCAACTTTGTCCATGCTGGAAGAGGATCGGCTCTTAGAGATCATAAGTGACAAAGGCCGTAAAAGTATTTTTGAGACAACTTCAAATCTCCAAATGTTCTGGATTAAAGTCAAGGCAGAATATCTTGAGATTGCCACAAAACACTGAAAAGCCTGCTTTCACTTCCATTTTCTTTGCAATGCAGGGTTTTTTGCAGCGACAAAAACCAAAATAAAGCTATAGAGTAGCCTGGCCTTCAGCAACACACTTTGAGTGTCACTGGCTCCTGTCACTCAACATGGGACTGTCCAGTGAGTCCAGAGATTTCTGTTAGAAAATAAATTTAGGGTTCCTGCTGATTGTACATTATGGTGAGTTGTATATCCTTATCTATTGTAATGTAATGGTAGTAGAAATAGAGCGCTCACTAAATATAACATGCTTGAACCATCCTGAAACTGTTCTTACCACCCTGCCCCGGTCCATGGAAAAATTGTCATTCACAAAACCAGTCCTTGGTGTAAAAAAGGATGGGAACTGCTGCCCACAAGGGTAGTAACAGTCCCCTATCTACTGTTACTAGCTGGGGAGAACTGCTGTGTACCTCAGTTTTCCTGGATCCTCTCCTTTGTAGGAATTTAATTAAATAATCCAATTTGGAGTGCCAATCTATTTCCTCCCAAAATTGTGTATGGAAAATTTTTATATACTTTAACGTATAAACTCACCGCTTTCAGAAGATAATTTGATTTGCATGTAAAATACATAGAAATACAAATCTTTTCTAGGGTTACTTAATAATGTTTTTAGAAATTCTTTTTTTTTAAATTTTTTTTTATTTTAAAGAGAATAAAAAACAAAACCAGAAAAACAAAACAGAACAGAATTAAACACAACAAAGCATTTCAGAACAGAGCACTGCAAGCAATACAGGTCTTTAAAACATAATAATAGGAGATTAACAATGGCTACCCTAGTGTCTCCTGCTTTCTTCAAAATGGCCGTTGATACATTCACACACAATAAACTCAAACAAAATAAAACAACATAAAACCAGATAAAACAAAAGAGTGAAAGCATTACAGGCCCTCAAATCAGACAACAAGAAATCAACAATGGCTACCTTAATGTCCTTTGTTTTCTTCAAAAAAGCTGTTCATATCTTCTCACATATTACAATCAAATTGTAGAAAACAGACTTAAACCAATCAAATCAAAGAATAAAAGCATTATCGGGCTTCAGAACCTTTTCCCCCACATTTATTGGGGATTTTGTATCTTATTGAGTCTTTCAGTCTCTAATCAGTGACAGCTTCTCTACTCACATTTAGTTGCAATGTGATCATGCTTTTGTTAATTATTTATTTGCTTGCCTTTTCCCTCACTTTTAAGAATTGCACTGGTGGCAGCTAACTCTTTAGACTTCTGTTGGAAAGATGGCTAAATCAGAACACACTGTGAGGACAGTAGTTAAATCCCCACTGACTATACCAATTCAACCAGTCATCAGATTCTCATAGATCATCTTCGACAGCATGTGTCTGTAAGTTCCCTGCCCACTACTGTTGCTATCATTATGCTTTCGCCCAGTGCCTTTCCATGGCTAAATTACTCAGCCTCTGTATACTCCTGGCTCTTCCCAGTTCATTTCCCAATGGATTCCCAGTTGAGTTCACAATAAAACTCAAATCTTTACTCCTATGTTTAATCTTTAAGTAATTTCATGTTGCCTTTAAAAAACATCATGTATTTAAATACTTCTGTACGATAAAATAAAATACCACAGAGAAATTAATGTAGGGAGGCTATTGTGACATTTCTTCAATAATGCATAGCAATTAAAAGGTCAGCATCTTTAATCATAAATGAGATTTTTGTAAACAAAGACATTAATATTCTAAGGGAATTGAAAAAGAACATAAAGAGGAAAGTTCAATGATGTAAATGACTACCAAGGATATGTGAAGATGATTAAGCTCAAATTAATGAAAAAACAACTCAGGAACGTCATGTTGCTACAGACCAGAAATACTAGTATCTAATGCTCCTGTGATTGTGTGCTCTCAACTATGGACACTGAGAAAGAAGGCTGATAAGCACTGTCTCTACACTCAGAGGAATTCTCAGAGGAATTTTGGGCTTATATCTCAGAATTTAAATTATTTGTACCATTTGCCCCAGCAATTCCAATTCTCAGCAAAGTATTCTGTCAAAGTAATTGGACAAAATTTAAACAAATTTATATATAAGCATACTAATTGCTACAAATTTTGCAGATCTATTAATATCTACTAAATCACAAATTATAGACAATTATGTGACTGATTAAACCAAGAGAGGTAAAAGTATCAACCAAAGTAAAACGTGTAACTTAATGACATTGCTAAAATGAAAAAAAAATAAGTTTCAGCCATGCTTTAAAAATAAAATAAGGGGATTTTTAGAATATCTATTTATGTATGAAACCATCCCCAATGTGCACAAAATACTCATTAATAATAGATATTTTAGGGAAATAGAGTTCGGAGGACAGAAAGCAGTCAGTGAGTAAAACCATCTCAGGGATTTTATGTTCTTTGAATTCTTGAAAAAAGATGGTTCTTGAATTATGTCTTTAAATTTACCCTTTGTTAGTGAGATCGGTAAATGTTTGTGATTCACGTTTTCAGGAACATGAGGCAAAGCCTGTGCAGCTCCATCTTTCCACGCTTGTCTGTCTGATAAAACCTGTCAGACTCCTGGGGCTGGGTTCATGGAGCAGTGACAACAGCCAATCCCATTGCTCTTCATCCAGGTAGCCGTGACTTTGATGAGTGTAGCAGCCCTTTCACGATCTAGCCCCTTCCTTTGCTCCATATGATCATTTTCTCTCTGTTTGAAGGGTTACATTTTACTATTTTTTATTTGTGTATTAGTGCATGTTTATAGTAAATAAGGATTGCATTTGTCATGGGGAGTTGGTACGTAATACATACTAATTCCTCTTTTTTTTCCATTCCTAACCCCACTATGCTCCTTCTAACTCTTGGTCTCCTTCCCATTTGCAAAACTACGAGTAAAATTATTCCTCCAAAATTACCCCTGGAAATGAGGTGCTCTAAAATAACTTTTGAACTGGGAATAAGAACTTAGAACTGAATCAGAATATCTAATTATGGCCATATGTTTAAGGGCATCACTGTCAGAATAAAGGAACATTTCTCTGGAACTATTTTGTTGGTCTCTTGGCTTTAGTTGCAGTTTTGTCCTCACTGGAAACCATTTTCTGTACTGTGTCGAGGGTGATGTTTCTAAATGATAAACCTAAGAGTACTGGCTCTCTAAACTAGTTCACACTTTCAGATTCAAGTTACAGAGCCCAAATAAAACTGTCTTAAGAAAGAATGCATTGGAAATATACGAAGGCATCTCAAGGGACTGTGAAGACAAAGGAGTGGAGGGATGAAGATAGGCTATTGAAATGAGACCTGAGCCTAACTTGCTCACACATTTCTTACTTCAGGATTGTTTTTCCTAATGCAAAGTAGCCTTCCCATAGTAGAAAATACGTCTACTGTAAAACTGCTACCAAAAGTGAGAAAGCAGCCCAACCTTCTTGGGTCTAGGTTAAAACATTTCAAGAAGGGTGTCACTTGTAATGCTTTTCATGAACCATGAAGAGAAGCTGCGGTTAGGGAGGTAGGGTTCCTAGGAAACTTTTGCAATTCATCCACACAAATCCAGAGGCATTGGGTTTGCATCTGAGACATCCTTAGTCATTCTTCAGTGCTTATGTCAAAAGCTCAAACTCCAATATGTGACATTCAGAGTTCTCAATGATGCCTTTGTTCACTTCTCCCTGTCTCATCTCCCCGTTGTGAGAGGTAATCCACATTGGGTTTTGATTGTCTCTGCAAGATTTTATTGAGTGTGACAGTAATGCAAGGCTTTAGTTTTTTCTTCATGTGGGCCGTTTCTCAGTGTTGACCTGCAATGAGCAAGAGAATGGGATCCACCCAGGACAAAGAGTAGGCTTGCTGAAGCCCACCATATGGTTGGCAGACACCAGTAAGTTCATTGTTCCTCCCTGTAATAACCACTACCTATGTGGGAATCTCTCTTGGAGCAGGGTGACTGACATGGTGTCATGCTGCTTGCTATGCTGTGAGTCTCCTCTCTTCTGCCTGAATGGGTGAATTAACAAGTAGGAAAAACTCCCAGACCCTTTACAACTCCCAACAACTACTCCCAGTTTATGGCTGCCATCTATGCAGGGCTGGCATTCGACTTCAGCTCTACCTCAATACATTTGATTTCCCCAATGAGGCACACCTTTTTATGCATCTTACCCATTGTTGTCTCTAGGATGTCATTCATCCCCCTTCCCATTCTTGTCGACCAATCTGAGTTAAGATTTATTTTGCTACATATCAGCTTTGCAAATTCAGAGAAGACACAAGACACAATTCATTCTGTTTCTCATTTTAAAAATAGGAATTTTTTCTTATAAATTTTTAGCATATACTTGAAGAAGATATTTAAAATGTTGCTCAGAAAAGCCTCTGACTCCCCCAAGAAAGAGACTGACTACTCCGAAAAAGCCTCCAAGAAACAGAGAACATTTCTTCCTCTGTGCTTCCACAAAAATTACTATTTCTTTTAAAACATTTTATCACATTAAGTTTTTTACAAATGTGTCTCCCTATAGCCTGGCCCAGGAAGGAAAAGTTGCATTTTATCCTTATTATCCTTAATAAATATCACAATGCCTTTGCAGAACAGGTGCTTAATCAATGTTTGATAGGTTCATTTGACTTTTTAATCAAAATAAAGAGCACGAAATTACTCTGTAATTTAGCACAGGTGAAAGGAAGACTCAGCAGCTCCTGAGAAGCCCCCTGAGAACAGAATATGACAAGCCCATCTCTACTGTAAGGCTGCTCATTCCTTCCTCAGCACAGAAATATCTATCACTTCTTAAGATGCCATTTCTAAGAACTCTGGCTAAGTTGATCTGAAAACAATAAGCAACAGAATCCAAGCCGTATTTTGCCACATTTTATTTCTATTAGCTGTTTTTTAATATCGCAGCTACTAGGTGTATCAAAGTGATAATGTAGAATGAAGGGAATATAGGTCCAAATATCATTTGAGTTAGTAGCAGCAGATAAAGATTTGGAGATCCTTGAATGTAAGAAAAGGGAAGAATTTTGATACTTGGACAATATATATGTTTGAATTTTACAAAGAGATCAAGGAATATTAAGATGAGTATTTTAGATTTTTCAAGTAGGAATTGACTAGTGAGTAAATGTATACATTTGCCAAGGAGTAGAATGATCAAAATTCAGAGTGTAGTAGTGACACAAGAGTGAAATGGAGATGTGGAATTCAGACCACGTTTTCAAGAAGAGTAATTCTTCAGGTGAATAGAGAAGCCATAGTAACATTTGTAATTCTTGTGTGTGTATTTGTTTGCTTGCTTTGCATAGCACACACTTCATGAATGTGCTGATAGATTAAGAAAGTGATAATACAAGTTATCATAAATCCCCAAAGGCATAAATTAGGAAAAATGATATTTGTTGAAATCTACAATATAGTATCATGGTGTGCCAAAATATTTGAAAATTTTATGTGTGATAAAGTTCGTGGAAGACAAGAGAGAGAAAACACAATAAACTTAAAATTTTAAGGGCTGGGGATTTAGCTCAGTAGTGCAAGGTTGTGAGTTTGATTCCCGGTACTAAAAAAAAAAATCTTACAATTTTATATAGTTTGGAAAACAAAACTAACTGCACGAGTAAGAGATGTCACATTCAATCAGCCTCACAAACTGTGCAGTCCCTAAGACCACCACACGGTGAATGAGAGAGGACAGTATTGGTTGCTTTGATGTCTGCTGAAGTGCTGCACATGCTGGAACTCACAAAGCTGTGCACTCTGGCACGGCGACATGCTGCACAAAGCCAGGCTGTTGCTGAGCCCCCCACCAATGAAACATCACCGTGGAGGCCACAGAAACACAGTGAGGAAGGTTGGGCAGAGTCCTAATGCTGTCTAGTCCACAGCACTTTCCTGATGTTGACACTTTCCCATCCCAGTTGAATGTCTCTGTATTTCAGAGCTAAAGAATCACTCCAGAAAACATTTAATATTCCTTTCTGGACCCAGAAATTGAGAACAGACACTTACAAATTCTGACAAACCTGATCTCAACTCAAAATACATCATGAAATACGTAACTTCTGTAACAGTGAATACAAAAAATAGCGGTTGGTTTTGTAAAAAACTCAAGTGTTTTATTCTAAAAGATTTACAATGTAGAAGTACCCCCTAATCTCAGTTTCATATTTCATGTTGCCTTCATAGAGAGAAAACTGAGCAATCTTGAAAAATTATGTCAAGCAGGAAAACGTTTTTGAAGATTAATTCTATTATTGTTTTAAAAGAATGCAGTGAAGCCTGTGAAAAGTAGACTGAATAGGAAAAGGGAACCTCAGAAGTAATGGAAGAAATATTGCTGAATCAAAGTAACGTACTCAGTGGGCCAGTGCATCACTTTGCAGCTGTATTGATAGGGTTCATGTCTTAGCTTTTATTAGACATTTGTACTGTTATTGCTTTTGTGGCTATTTTTATTATTGAAGTCATGTATGTACTGGTAAAACTATGAATTTATAGGATTTAAAAAAAATTATGCTAACAGTCTCTTAGGTTTCTCCACAATGCTGAGAACTAGAAGATATTAGAGATTTTGGTAGGGAAATACATTTAAGATACTAGACATTCTCAGATACACGTAGGCTTAAAAAGCCTATATTCATATAACTTACCCTTTTTAACTTAAAAGTTTCCAAGTCAGCGGAGGAAATAATTACGAATCAAATATTCACCTATCACTATATAATAGTGGTGAATATTTGCATATGGAACAAAATAAGCAATGATGAAAGGAAAAAAGTCACAATGGTTTTGGGAAATAAAGAAGGTTCCTGATCTCAATTTTATATCATGCCTTTGAGTGATAATTCTAAATCATAAATCTGCTATTAAATTTCTGAAAGTAATGAGAAGGGCAGACTACATTGTAAACAGTTGATGAGAACTGCTCATGACCCACAAGCTTTACTCAAGAGTAGATTTCTGCTGATCTAAAGGGCCCTGCAGACTTGGGGGGCCCAACAGTCAGTTTTGTCAACTGGTCTCGATTGGAACAATAATGACCTCTTTTGGGGGCTTGTGGCAGGAAGCGGGTAAAATGCAGAGGGTCAAGTCAGTGCTTTCTAAAGATTCAGGTTGGAAATGTAGCTACCCCTGCTCAATATCATGACTGTGAATAATATCCCAAGAGTTTAGGAAATGTTGGATCCAGTGTGGAGACTGGGAGTCTGGTATGGGTTGGGGAAAAGAAATTGACCCTATTGTTGGAACTGGAATAAACAGCAAGAATATAATCCTGCTGTTGGAATTCAGATAAGAGAGTAAGTTAGGGCAAGCAAAGGCATGAAAAATGTTGAACGAATATAGAGTGGATTTTGGGGACTTTATTGAACCATGGATAAGGTTCACTTAATTAGGATCTAAGGTGGAGGAGAGTCAGGAGGTAAGAATAGAACGTGTTAACTGAACAAAGGGGAAGAATCTAAATAGATTAATTTTAAAATGAACTATTAGGGAAAAATTGGACAGTGGGTACTAAGGTACAGTTAGAATGAGAAATTCTGGTATGTTATTGTACACTAAGTTGACTACAGATAGCAAGTTATGTACTATATATTCCAAAAAGCTACTGTAGGGGATTTTGAATGCTTCATTTAAATAAATGACAAATGTTTTGGGTGGTAGATGTGTCTAATCTGACTTAAACATAACACAGTGTGTGTATGTATCAAAACATTGGGTTACCCTAGTAATATTTACAGTTTTTATGTTTTTAAGTATCAGTTAAAAATAACTTAAATTTTAAAATAATATGAGCTGTTTTTAATTTAAGTGGGGTGTTCAGTAATTACGTTGTAACACAAAGGCAAATATTGTTTATTGATACCTTACTATGCAGTAGATATTTGCTAAAATTAATTTTAACGGATTAAGACATAATGGCCCATATTTTGTCTAAGAAATGTAATTTTGAAAAAGCCATTTCCTTGTGTTTTCTGTATTTCAAAATTTGGGTTAGCACTGAGAAAATTCTGACACTCCATTGTTTACCCATTTCTGAGTGAAACAGATTAACATGTTTGTCAGCTGTACTACTTAATTTTTAAGTAAGAACTTCACTCTTTATTCTTTTCTCAAAATTCAAAAGTAGTCTTTTTGACAGTTGAAAGAACAAATGCTTATTTGAATGATTTTTAAGGGACATTTTTCATACGTATTATCAATTTAGACTTTTGTTTCAGAAAAAATTTTTACTTTATCTGTGACATGCAGATTTAAGTCTGGTTCTTGGGCATCTGTTGTAATAAGAATTTTAATTATGCAAGGCAACTTTTAGGCTAATATGAAATAACTAGATTTCTTTCTTTCTTTTCTTGTTTGACAAGCACTAATTAGGTGCTGAATAAAGGACAACTATTTAGTACCTGGTCCTTGCCTTTAATAACCTGACAGGGGATAGGGAACAAGATTTGGAGTAAAATTATAATAAAAGATTTTACATACTATAACAGTGGTCTGGGTAAAGTAGGGATTGGCTAATCCTAACAGGTTCTCAGGGTAGGATAAGCTGAATGTCAACACAAAAGAGACATTTTAGTAGAAAGCACAGAGAAAGGGAGAGATGAAGTGTATCCTTGCTGAGGGAGAAGTAATAAAGTCTTGGACAAATATGTTTAAGGAGGTGCACTGAAGTTAGTATCTTTTTGATCTGTATACAGTCATGTGGCCACACCTCAGAGCCAGGGATAGCTACGCTGATAGCCTGGACAGCTAGCACTTAGAAGTATGGATCAGCATCCTATTGCGCATGACTCTCAACATGTGTTGGGATTATTACATAATTTCTGGGACATGGATCCTGGGTGTATGGTCTAAAGAGGGATGTTGCTAAGGGAAGACAGGCCTGCAGACTTCTCAGTTCTTTAGGAGGAGCATAGCTGAAGAATGAGGGAAGTGACTGCTTTTGTCTAGATGAAAGGAAGTACTTTCTCTTAGAAAATAGCTAGACCAAAGACAGAAGGTGAAACTAAAGGAGCAAGAGAAAATAATCCAATGAATGAAGTGCTTAAAGCTAGAGGAGCTGTGATGGTTAGTTTTATGTGTCAGCTGGGTCCCAGGATGCACAAGCAGCTGATGAAGCATTATTTCTTGGTTTGTACTTGAGGGTGTTTCTAGAAGAGATAGGCATCTGAATTGCTGAATTGAGCAAATCAAGTCCTCTTTGCTAATGTGGATGGATATCACCCAACTTGTTGAGAGCCCAACCAAAAGAGAAAGGCAGAATGGTATTTTGCCTGAGCTGAGATGTCAGTTTTCTCTGGTGTCTGCGGGGACTTAACACTAGTCCTTGAGGTCTCACACTACCAACTTTCTTGAGTCTCAGTTTGCACATGGCAGATCAGAGGACATCTCAGCCGCCGTAGTTACACAAGCCAGTTCCTTATAATAAGTATTCTAAGTGTTCATTGATATTGATGTGCTCTGTTGTTAGGGAATATAACTGTCAGGTGTTTACTGCAGCTCTAGGTTAGAAATTGCATTGCTTGATTTGCCATAAACATCCACTGTAATGTTATGTACGTGTGTGTGTGTGTGTGTGTGTGTGTTTTGAGACAGGGTCTCGCTATGTGTCTTTTTTGAACTTTGAACTCCGAATTAAGTTTTTACAAATCTAGACTGAATTCTAGATTCTGGTTAACAACAGGTTTCTGTTGCCTCTCATTCTCCATTCTGACAGTACTTTTGAAGTTTGTATAGAAAGTTTTAAGAGTTATTTTGTGCCCTCATTTTTTTTTCGTAACTGTTAAAATACATCTGCAAGCTTTTCCTTTATTCTCTAATAAGTTGAATAATGTATAGATTTCATTGACCAACTAAAATGTGGGGTATCTGTAAAATGTGGATTATTTTATTTAATAAAATAATTTCTATTGAGGGTTCCTGTTAAACAAACAACAGATAGCTTGCAACTGTGAATGCTTTGTGTCATCCGCGTTTGTGTTACATTGGTAAAAGTGTGCGAGTCTTGGCCTGTGACTCGCAGCTTAACTAAAACACCGTGATGCCACCTAACTTGTGTGTAACATACTGGCTTTAGGTTTTAATGTAATCACTGTCAAATTATATCCTGTGAAAAAGAAGCATTTGTGTTTGTGGGTAAAGAAAATTGGCTATGTATATAATGTTTTATATATAATGGATAATTAAATGCACACATGAAGAATATTGCTCAACCTTAAAAATGAATGAAATCCTACTTTGTGACCACATGGATGCACCTGAAATACTTTCTTCTAAGCATAGGAAATAATTGGGTTTCAGAAAAGGAATGAAACAAGAACTATGGAGAGCTCTGTCTAATGGGTTTTCGTCCATGTCCTACTATGTGCTAGTTTGTTGTATTTTGTTTTTATGTCTCTGTGGTTAGATAGCAAGGACACTTCATGCCTATATTATGTATAAAACATCTCTGACTACAAAGAAATTAAGTAACAATTTTAAATTCCCTGGTGAAAGAATCTGATTGGTTCCGTTTGAGCCTTGCATTCACCATCAGTTCAAAAATTAGAAATGTGAGATACTTTACGTAGGTTCCTGCTTCATAGATGGGGTGTTGAGAGCAGAGTTCTAGGAGATGAGGTTTACTGTAAGGTGGGCTGATAACCAAGGAAGTGTTTATTGTAGCTAAGTAAGTCTTTGAGAACTGAGTTTCATTTATGCTTGACATTTTCCTCCTCACTCCCACCTGTAACCCTACCATTGGCAGGATTTTCAGTCTACTTATATCAGTGAAAGCAAATAGATCCTTGAAAAGCAAGAGGTACCCCTTAATTTCTTGTGCTGGCTAGTTCAGAATCTCAGTTTCAGCTCAACTTGGTGGCGCTTTGCCACATAGGTATGGTCTTATTTGGAAAAATGGTGCCAGTGGTTATTACAGAGATGGTTTATTTGGGTGAGTTGGTTAAAGCAACAGAATAATTTGAGACCAAAATTTAGGGAATGAGATTGCAATAAATTTTTCTTATCCTTCAAATACCAGGCTATCCTTTTACTGTATGCGTGTGCATGTGTGTGCGTGCATGCATGCATGAGTGGATGTGTGCTTGTGTGCATGTGTGCAGTGTGTATGCCTTCTTATCTCCCAGGCTGTTAACTGGCAGCACTGTAACTGTTGACTCCAAATTCATGACTTGATGTTTCGGAAAGCATTTCGTTTAGCACACCTTTTTTTACCCCTGCTTTATGGGCAGAGACTATATCCTTTCATATTGGAAATGCTTGTTATTGATTATAAAAATAAGGATGTGAGTATGTGATTTTGTGTGAACATTAATTGACCATTGCTAGAAAAACAACTCTGAGCACATTATTACTGAAAGATCAGTGATGCCATCCATATATATATATATATATATATATATATATATATATATGAAAGACATCATTATTGGTCTATCTGTGAATATTATGTTGACCTTATTTGTCTTAACTTGCAGATTCCTGAACGTTACTTATTTTATATTGAATCCAGGCCTATAAAAACTCATGATAGCTGAAGAACTTAATAGTCTTCTGTAATACATTTTCATTTTAATGAATAATATCAGTACATACTTTTATAGAACAATTCCTCTATTCCATAAACTAAAAAAAGAATCTATGAATTACACTGATACATTATTGTGAAGGATATTTGTAAAAATGTAAATACTATATCCAGACATTCTATTTCAAGTGGTTTATTGAATCTATTTTTGATGTCTTCAGCAATATGCTCTTCCTAGATACATATTTAAAGCTATCTTAATAATTTTGATCTAGGACAGTGCCTTCAAAATTTTGTTACAAAATAGTGCATATGAAAGTGTGAAGAAAGAGAATAAGACTAATACTGTATTGAAAACCGTGGTGCCTGGCATTATCTCAGTTATTTACAGTATACTTGGAGAAAAAGCAAAGGTAATTCTTAACCTATTTGGACACAGACTCTTGGAACAGAAATACTATCAATTAAGTACACTTAGGCAGATATCCAGGAAAGCAGAGAACACAGGCGATACTAGGGTCTATTAGGCAGTCCTTCTAATCAAGACAGGCAGAATGAGCATTACAATTTTTACAAAGGTTTTAGTACAACAGTTTTCCGTGAGTTGAACTGACCTTGTAATTAATCCTTGTAATGAATAGGACCCCAAATCCAATGTGATTGTTCTTAAAGGAGCTGTCCAGTTACAGTAAAGAAAACAACCAAAATGGTAGCCCTGATGCTTAGAGATCTTTGAAAAGCACAGGCTTTTTGAATGTGGCTACTTCCCCAAACTTTGTTGATCCCATCCTTCTCTTATGTGAAACTATTCATTTACTTATGTGAAACTATTCATTTGCTTATGTGAAACTATTCATTTACTTTACCATCCTTCTCTTTTTCTTCTAGTTCATTGATCACTCTTCAAACTGTTTTGAAGAACTCCTTCCAGGTTCCAATTTACTTTGGCAAGATTTAAACCTTGTCTTGGCCAATAGTTCTTAATCAGTGGTGATTAAGCCCAAGGGGAGCATTTAGCAATGTCTAGAGGCATCTAATATTTACAATTTTGTGTGTGTGTGTGTGTGTCCACATGTGCTAGTGGCAACTAATGAATAAAGTTCAGGGATGCTGAAAAATATACTATCTTGTGCAGGGTAGCTTTCCCATCAAAAGAGAATTAACTGGTCCCAAGTGTCAGTACTGTTGAGATTGGGAAGCACCCCAAACTTCATTAACTAAATTTTGATGTTCTTATAAAATCTCTCAGTACTTTAATAGTATCTTTATTTCAAAGTTCAAATTTATGTTTTGAATATGTATCTTCTTGCTAGGGCCCAGATTTGCATATTTAAATATTTTCACATCCTCAGTTGGATGTCTGATAATTTCTTATTCCCAAAGTCATATTCCATTTTTCCCCATGCAGATCTCCTTGTTATCTATTAAGGGTACAAATTATTCTTGCAGTTTCTCAAGTTAAAATCTCAGTATCCTCATTGATTCTTGTCTGTCTCACCTGCTATATTTCATCTATTCCAAATTATCTTAAGTATTTCAGCTATTAACTGTTTCAGCGATTATGAGTTTTTATAGGTCTGGATGCATGTATAACCTAAAATTACTTATTTATATTTTCACTGTAGTCCTAGCTTTGCAGTTAAGAAATATTGAGTATCAAAGTAATATTTGGGTGAACTTTTAAGAGATAGACCAAATCAAGATACTTCCCTCATTATAATCAAATTATTATCATTATCATAGTTAAATACTTCCAGAGTTGTCCACAAAGTGCTATGTAAACCGTTGTCTCTTTGTTAATGTATTGGTATCATTGCCTTTTCTTTTTTTTCTTCTTTATTCTTTAAAATTTTATAATGTTGGTTTATTATGTTTTTTTCATTTTTTAAAGATTATTTTAAAGACAATAAAACCCAACAAAACAAAGCAGAGTAAATCCAATCAAAACACAGCACTGAAATTGGTACAGAATATCAAAGCAGGATAATAGGAAAACAACAATGGCTACCATAATATATCTTATTATCTTCACAATAGTTGTCCATTCCATCAGACATAGCAAAATCAGACCAAAACAAAACAGAATAAAACCAATCAAAACAATATTGAGTAAAGCAAACAAAACAATGAGAACAATATTAGACTTCAAAAACAAGATAGAAAAAAATCCCCCATATTTGCCACATTGCATACTGTTATCCCCCCTGTAGATGCCCAGACTGCCAGCTACAGGCCTGTAAATCCAACCAAAAAGCACAAGTCTTCGGTTGGTTTTTGTACTTCCATTGCTATCAACTCAGGCTGACCTCCAAACCAGCTGGTGGCCTATGGGGTGAGGGGGTTTGGGGATTCTGAGCCTGTGTGCCGGTAGGCTCACAGGAGGCCCTGACTTTTTTGCATGGTCTGCAGGGCTTACCAGAAAGGCTGGCTAGTTGGCTCCTTGCTTGGCTCCTCTCAGTCTCAGCATGGCTGATTCATGGGAGTCACTATCTGACTTTTCCCTTCCTGGGTCCCACATGGTCTACCTTGTTGCCTTTTCTTTTATCTTTGATTTTTAGTAGTTTGAATATAATGTGACATGATTTTCTTTACATTATTTTGCCTGGAATTCAATGAACTTCCTAATTTCTGATATTCACAAAACTTGGGAAATTTATGGTCATTTCATGGTATATTTTATTTCCACTACTTTCTTCTGAGACTCAAATGTTAAACATGTCACCCTTTTTATGCTCTTCCATTGGCCTGCTCACTCATGCTATCTATCATCTATCTCTATCTATCTATCTATCTATCTATCTATCTATCTATCTATCTGTCTATCCTATCTGTTTGTCTCCTTTCCATTTATTTTGAATCTTTTCCTTCTTCAGACTGGATATTTTATGTAGATCAGTCTTCACATTCACAGCCATTTCTTCACATTCATTTCTTCTGTGAGCACTATGTAGATTTCAAGAGCATCCAGTGACATTTTAATTTCATATATTTTTCAGTTACAAAATTTCCTTTGTATACTTTTTTTTTGGCTGAGAATCTATGTCCTATATTTTTGAATAATATTAACACCTGGGTTCTGAAAGTTGGCTTTATTTTCTTGCTTACGGAAAATAGCTTATATTATACTGATTGTTTAGATTTACAAGAATTTTAGATTGCCTCTTGAACACTGTGAATGTTGCATTATGATGAATGGATTCTAATAAGTCTCTTCTGTGAGTGTTAGTGTGTTTACCTTCGAAGAAATTCGAGCTGTCCTCTGTGTCTGTAGGCAGCTACAGTTTGCATTCATCTCTTTCACACTTGACTTGTCGGTAGTCAGGCTGCTTCCTCACTGTCTGCTTCTGTCATGGAGGTGTGGCTCAGGGGTCAGTAGGGTTCCCATGTAGAGACTGAGGTTTCCAGCCTCTGGCTTTCTGTTTCTCCTCGTGCTTTCCAGCAGCAGCCACTGCCCTGGACTCAATCTTCTAGTTCACTCCGGGAAGACCATGAGTCTGTTTTGAAATTTTAGTCACTTTGTACAGGCAATGGTCTCATACCAAAAGCCACAGAAACATCCACTCAGGTTAACTTAAGTTTTATTTTGATCTCAGTGTAGTGGTACTATGGGCTTTTTCCTATGCTTAACATCAACAAAGATGATGATGTGTGTACTACTATTACGAAAATTCTACAGGTTCAATAGAGGAGACATAAATGGTTTAAATCACAGTAGAATGTGTTTTATCAACCAGCACTCCTACATAAAAATATTATTACTATAAAGTATAGATACAGAACAGAAAGCAAATATATGGCTTAACAAGTTACTCTAAGTCAAACACCCTTCTAACTGCCACATGCATCAAAATGTTATTCTTTGTTAGCATTTCAGAGTTCCCTTATGAGTCCCATCCTGCTTACAAAATTCTTTCTTAAAAAAAATAGCCACGGTGCTAAATTTTACATTTAATTCTTCGTGTTTTTAAAAATAGTTTTAACACTCCAATATGTTGCTCTTCTTAACAATTTTTTGTGTTTTCTGTATGTCTCCCTTCTTGATGGTGATAAAAATAGACACCATGCGATATGCCCTCTTAATGTGTAATTTACATTACCGTATTCTTGACCACAGGCACAGCGCTGTGCAGGAGGTCTCTGGGACTTTCGCATCTTTGCCTGACCCCTTTGACACACATTTTGGTCTCCTTATTACTAGTTGTGTAGTTACAGTGCAAAATGAAAATGTTCCTTAGTACATTGTTTCCTATAAATTGGCAAGTAGATTCAGAGACTGTATTAGATTCATACATCAAATGACAAAATACTGTATTAGTTGTATTTGGAAGACTTAATGATTTTAAGATGACTATGGAAGGCACTTAATGTTTGTCTCTTTTTTGGGCTGATTTTAGCAGCAGCTGTTGCTTAATGTCTATATGTACTGGCCCATTTGAGATTAATAAATGATAATGTTTAAATTTTATTATTTCTCCTATTTATTATAAAGAGAGGCTTCACTTATCTATAATTTATTTATTTGTATGGTTTATGTAGGAAAAACATCATGTTTGCTTTTTCCTTTGTATTTACCAATTTTCAGAGCAATTGATCTTTTTCTTTAATTTTCTGAAGGTAGAAAACTCATTTAAATAAACATTATTACGTCTTGTGAATTTAAGTACGTTTGATTGGTTGTGATCCATTTCAGCCATTGTTGAAGTTCAGGTTTTCCATGTTTGGCCACTGGGAGTCTTTTGAAGTTGGCTGAATTGTGTTTCTCCAAAACTCTTATGTTAAAATTCTGATCCCCAGGGTGACTGTAACTGGGGTAAGTGATGTTTTAGAAGGTAGTTAAGGTTCAATGAGTTTACAAGGGGAGGGCCTTAATCCAATATGACCATTGTCCTTACAAGAAAAGGAAAGGGCACCAGGAGTGCAGGTGATGGAGACAGGGGAAAGTTGGCCATCTGCAAGCCAGGAAGAGACCAGCTCACCTGTGCCTTGATCTTGGACCTCCAGTCTCCACAAATCTGAGAAAATAAATTTATTTCATTTAAGCTACCACTTTGAGATATTTTGTTATATTAGTTCTAGCAGAAATCATGCAGCCCCTGAGCTCTCTTGATAGGACTCTCATAGTTATTTGATAATTCCTTTGCTCTCCAGTGGATAAGGCATTTTAGCATCTGTCACCTTATATATTTTCTTTCTCAAATCTAGAGGCACTGATTACTTCTTGAGAGAAATGATATTTTAAAACCATAATCTGGGTGCAAAGGATGGCCTTTTTGATTTGTTTCATTATTTCTTGGCCTTTTCAGGGAGCACTTTTTAAAGGTAAACTTCTTTATGACTTCACATTGGAAATTCCAGTTCCAATTCGAGATTGTGGAGTTTTACTTAACCACTTCTCTATCACATCTGTGTCTCCTTTCTCCCACGTTAAAAATTTTGATTTGTAAGTATACTGGATAGAATTTGAATGTTTCACAATCACTTACTCGTGTTCTCTATATTATACTTAAACAGTTTCAGAATAATAAGAAATAAGTCTTTAGTATCTTGTTTCCTTCTTATCCTTTTTCTAGGAGAGTACGTTATTTGTACCTGTCTTTAATATTTGTTGTCACTGTCTTCTTTTTTTAATTTTTTCAGTTATATTACTTTTGTATAACTAGCTCTTGTATTTCTTCTAGTTCTTCTCAGTAGTATAACTAAAGTTTTGGTTTGATTTTGTTTTGAAGCATGTCTTTCTGTCATGTTTTCTTTGTTACTCTATTCCTTACTCTTTTTGTTTTGACTCCATGTCAGATTTGATCCCATTATTTTTTATTGTTTGTTTTAGCTGAAGTTATTGTTTTCCTGAATGTTTTGATTGCAACAGGCTTCAGAATAGCATTCCTGACTTTATGCAGCTAATCGTTCTGTTGCTTTTGTGTAGCATTTAAAAATATAGCTGCTGGTTTTTTGACATTTCCTGGGTTTATACCCCTTTGGTCTACACCTTCTCTTTCTACCCGTGTGGGTTCCTTCTTCTGTTGAAATTTCATTCCATTTCCACAATGTTTGCTTCCATGCTTGGGTTCTGTTCTGGAAAAGAGCTTTGCTGGCTTGGATTCAGAGTTAATTGGAAGATTGCTCTTGTACCCTCATTCTTTTCTGTTATGGGTCTGTGCCGCACAATAAGTGACAGGGCAGAGCTCTTCCAGCTCAGCTGCGGGTCTGCAGCACTGTCCTGTACATTGTTTGCCCCTTTGGGTTTTTCTGCTGTCAGGTGCTTTAGCCCTGTTTCCATCGCTTCCTTCTTCTCCTTGCTGTCCACACTCTGACACTGTGAAGATCTTGTGGCCGTTGCTAGTTTGGTTCATCCCGTTTGTGTTTTGAAGTTTGTAGGGTTAGTGTGCTATATCATTTTGTCATTGTGGTTGTTGATTTTGGATGTGTTGTCAAGCTCTGTCTGGTTTTGTCTAAGATTTAGATATAGTGAAAATCAGGCACTGTCACCATCTTTCCATGGGGCTTCCCAGTGTTCCTGTCCTAATGTGAACAAATATGTGATCGGGTTGATGGCTGTAACAGTTTCTTATGCTGCTGAACAGAAAGAAACACACTGCATAATACTGCTGCTTCTGCTTCTGCTGCTTTTCCAGAAAAGCACCCCCAATTCTGGTCAAACACTCCTTCAGTTAAGAGATAACTCTGTTTTGTTTTGTTTTGTTTTGTTCTCTTTAAAATAAAAAAAAGAGATAACTATTTTATTTTTAATTTTGTTTTGTGGCTAGTATTTCCTGCAGAGTTTGGCTTTACTGCTCAGAAGCATGACAGCTGCTCTGAAGCCTCAGTATTCTTGCTATTTGATAGCATTCTGGGATTATGCTGTGTTCTTTGTAGCCAGACTTTGAAATCTTTTAAGACTTTCTCTTGTTACCGTGTAGAGCATGTATTGGTTGGGTCCACCTTTGCTTTCTTGTGATGCCTGTTTTATTTACAGTGGGAGAACAGTAGTCTGGACTTTTTATCAACAAGCATCTTCTAACGCTCTTTGTACATATACCGTGAACAGCATGTAAGATGTGGTTGTTTCCCTGAGGATTTAATTTAGCTCATCTTATTTATGTCTTGGACTGATCTAGGAAGAAAGGGAATGCTTTTTATTTTGTTAACTCTTTTCCTCCTCCATTGGAACTCCAGTTCTAAATTATTTAAACCCATAAGTGATACTGATCAAAATATTGTGCTAATTGGAAAAAGCTGATCTTTTATCTTTATAGTTTTAGAGCTCTGATTCAGGTCGAATTTAGTTTTATGCTGTCATTACAAACTTCTAAGATTCTAAATGAAAGTCTGAATTAATCAGTGTAGACCCTCATCAACTTGAGGTATGTATTTTTACTGAGTGGTCTAAATTGCTATACCTGCTTACCCAGAGTTGCTGAGACATAGTGTTTTTTCCCCAACATTATGTTTAGCATAGCAGTAGAGCGAACTTGTAGCATTTTTCTAAGTGTGTGTTCTACCCTTGAAAAATAGGACAACAGGCAAATGTCAACTTATCTTTTATATTTCAGCCTATTTAATTTTGAATAAATCTCCTTGAGAAGTTCCTAAGCTAAAATTTATTCTCTTGCAATTTTCCATAGTGATACCTTCTTTCAAAACAGAATAAGAAATATCTAGTTATGGCTCTAAACAAACTATTTATAGATTTAAGATAGGCAAAGAACTTACCTTGGGAATTTGCTTCATTCTAAACTTCAGGTCTACTGTATTTGTGACACTGGGCGGTATTTATCCTCTTTATACCTACATTTCCTCAAGTATAAAATATGGCAGTAATGGTACATGTAATGTAAGGTTGCTATAAAGATTAAAAGAGATAATACATTATTGAGTATTTGATACACTGTAGCAGCCTAGGCAATTAGGATATAATAACTACACTCTCTACACTTGGAGCTTAATAATATTGATGGGAGGGCTAATTAATTGACAATTGTATAAAAAATTGCAAGCATAATTAGTGCAGTGGAGAGATGTGTGGTTCTCCAAGAGTATGTTGTAGGGGCTTCAGTTGTTTGGGAGGTTGCGGAAAGTTTTCCTTGAGAGGAATGAGAGAAGATCTAAAGAAAAATGGGTAAGAGTAAACTAAGTGAAGGTGTATGTTTGCTGAAGGTGTGGGTGAGCACGTCTAGGACAAGGGTGTCCTGGAAAGAGGGAGGCACAGCAAGAATGGTTAGAAGGAGCCTAGTGAATATGAGGAACAAAAGCAAGGCCAGAGTATGAAGGGAAGAGTACAGTGGTCTATATTACTGGAGATTAGGCTGGAGAAGGAGAGAGGGAGGGAAGGGCACAGCTTGGGAAACATTTATATGCTATGCTTAGGAATGTGATCTAATGGGATCTAGTGAAGTAGTGTTAGATATTGGAATTCCAGAGATACACTTTCTGTGATCTATTGTCATTATTGTTATTTTCAAATTCCTGTATAGTCATTCCTGCATTAAACAGGTTCATATACTTCAATATTTACTCGTTGCTTCTTTTCCCCAAACTCTTATTATTGTGCTTCTCTGAATGCCAATTCCCCAATCCTTTCATTTAAGAATAAAGCTGAGATGATAGCTTTGTTTTCTTTCAATCAGTTTTACTATTTGAAGTAGGATTTTCTTTTGTATAATGTTAGGTAAGATAAATGCAAAACAGTTGCCAACATGTTACCTACTGTGACATTTATAATTGTATTATGCTTCTTAGCCTTTGTAAAATGCTCAAATGCTGTCTATGTTGTCTAATTTAAACAAACAAAAGTGAAAATTATTAGAAATGCTGGTGTCTCATGTTGACAGGTGGCTCAGAGTGATTTCAAATATTTTCTTCTTATCCAGAGCCAACTTTTGGAAAAGTTAAGACCTGAGGTGGACTCTGTGTGATCAAGGAATTGGAAGGGTGGATGTTATGTGTATGTATTTTTTTTTTGTGTGTGTGTACATGCTGTGTGCATACTTTTTTATTTTAAAGAGAAAAAACAGAAAAATCAAGAAGCAAACAAACAAAAATAACAATAGCAAAACGACAACAACAGCAACCACAACAGCAACAATAACAACAACAACAACAAATCAATAGCGTTATAGAATTTCAAACCAAGATGATAGGAATTTAACAGTGGTTGTTACGTTGCATATTGCTATCTTCAAAATAATTGCTCAGGTTACCAGACATAGGCATGCAAAATTGATCAAACAATATAATTTCCCTTTGAGTAGTTACTTTCCCTTTTACTATATCTATTGTAACTTTAGGATCTTATTTAATCTGTCAGTTTCTTACAGTAGCAAGACAATATGGTATTTACACATGTAAGTCTGATTTATTTCACTTGTGAGTATAGTTTCTAGTTGCATCCATTTACCTATAAAGGTCTCGAGTTTATCATTCTTTATGGCTGAGTAGTATTCCACTGTATAAAAATACCACATCTTTTTTAGTCATTCCTAGTTGATGGGCATTTGGGTTGTTTCCAAATTGTAAAGCTATGAACATGGGTGTGCATGTGTTGCTGTGGTATGTTTTTAATTCTGGTAAAATACCCAGAAGGGGAATAGCTGGTTTGAATGGAACTTCCAATCCTAGTTTTTTGAGGAATCTCCACACTGATTTTCACAGTAGTTGTACCAGTCTACACTCCTATGTACACTGGAGAAGAATTCCTTTTTCCCCACAGCCCACCAGCATTTGTTATTGGTTGATTTCTTGATGGCAGCCATTGTTTTTGGAGTGTGCTATCTCAGTGTTGTTTTAATTTGCATTTCTCAAATGACCAATGATATTGAATATTTCTTCATGTGTTTATTTGCCATTTGTATTTCTTCATCTGAGAACTGTGTATTCATCTCAGATGGCCATTTTTGGATTGGGTCTTTGAATTTGGGGGGCCGAATGTTTTTCACTTCTTCACATGTTCTACATAAAAGTCCTTTGTCTGAAGGACAGTAGGCAAAAATCTTTTCCCAATCTGTCTGTTTTATTTTCACTCTGTTGGTGATGTGCAAAAACTTTTTAATAAGATGAGATCCCAGTTGTTGATTCTTTGAAGTATTTCTCATGCAGTTTGGGTTTTGTTCATGAACTCTTTTCCTACCCATATGTCCTCAAGATTTCTACCTATTTTGTCTTTTAGTAGATTTAGCATTTCTGTCTTTATATTTAGATCTTTGACCCATTTTGACTTTAGTTTAGTGCAGGGTGATAGGCATGGGTGTAGTTTAAGTCTTTGCCATGTAGAAAGCCAGTTTTTCTAACACCATTTATTAAAGAGGTTATCTTTCTTCCAATGAGCATGTTTAGTCCCTTTGTCAAGGATAAGGTGGTTAAGTGTGTTTGTAGTTGTGTTTGCATTTTCTGTTTTGTTCCATTGAGCCTCAGGTCTGTTTTTTGCCAGTACCATGCTGATTTTATCATAGCAACTTTGTAGTATAATTTCAAGTCTGGGATTGTGATGCCTCCTGCCTTGCCTTTGTTGCCCAGGATTGCCTTTGCTATTCTAGGTCTGTTATAGTTCCATATGAATTTTAGAAATGTTTTCTCTAGATCTGTGAGGTATGCTAATGATATTTTGATCAGGACTGCATTAAATCTGTATAACAATTTTGGGATTGTGGCCATTTTCACAATGTTGGTTCTTCCTATTCATGAGCAAAGAGTATCTTTCCATTTTCTGAATTCTTCTTCAATTCTTTTTTCAGAGTACTATAATTTTCAATGTATACATCTTTTACTTCATTTGTTGGATTGATTTCTAAGTATTTCTTTTCTTTTCTTTTTTCTTTTTTTGGATGTTATTGTGAAAGATGTGGTTTCCCTAATTTCTCTCTCAGTGAGTTTGTTGTTTGTGTACAGGAATGCTATTGACT
>RJWT010005356.1:0-31256 GCA_004365215.1 Cuniculus paca | reverse complement strand
CCCAGAAGTGCCTTTGCTATTCTAGGTCTTTTGTGGTTCCAGATGAATTTTAAGAATGATTTCTCTAGATCTGTGAGGTATGCTAATGGTATTTGGATGGGAATTGCATTAAATCTGTATAATAATTTTGGGAGAATGGCCATTTTCACAATGTTTGTTCTTCCTATCCATGAGCATGGAATGTCTTTCCATTTTCTGATATCCTCTTTGCTTTCTTCTTTTCAGAGTACTGTAATTTTCATTGAATAGATCTTTTGCTTCCTTTGTTAGGTTGATTCCTAAGTATTTCATTTTTTTGGATGCTATTGTGAAGTGTGTTTCTCTTATTTCTCTCTCAGTGAGTTTGTTGTTTGTGTACAGGAATGCTATTGATTTCTGAGTATTGACTTTGTATCCAGCTACATTACTGAATTTGGTTATGACATCCAAATGTCTTTCTATGGAGTTTTGTGGGTCTTCTATGTAGAGTATCATGTCATCTGCAAATAGTGATAATTTAACTTCTTCCTTGCCTATCCTTATTCCTTTTATTTCTGTGTCTTGTCTAATTGCTCTGGCTAATGTTTGCAGCACTATATTGAATAGGAGTGGTGATAATGGACATCCTTATCTTGTTCCTGATTTTAGAGTGAAAGCTTTCAGTTTTTAACCATTTAATGTGATACTGGCTGTTGGTTTGTCATAGATGGCTTTTATGAGATTGAGGTAAAGGCCAGTTTGATTTTTTGTTACATTTGTTTGCTAACTGCATTCTTTTTTTTTTTTTTAATGTTTTTTGAGATTCACTACATTTAGCTCTCCCTACACTTGGCTCATTTTTCTTGGAGGTTATAGCAGTTGTCAACAGGATCCTGACCAGGCTCTTGGATAGGCTTTGTTTTAAGCAATTAGTACTTTTTGCTTTTCTCTTTCTTCATTATAGTGTAAAACAGGGATTAAATTGACAGAATTTTAAAAAGAAGAAGGGAAATCTAAACTCAAGTGGAGGATATTCAGCTGAATTGGGTAAGTGTAAATTTTGGTAAATAATGGGAAGCAACATGATATTAGGAAATAACTTGGCATCTTTATGCTCCAACACCTGGTCTGCTTCTGTTAAATAGTTATAATAAATCTTACTTTGCAGTGGTGCCAGACTATGTAGGAATCTCTTCTGTTGCCCTCATTGTCTTAGTCTGTTTTGTGCTGCTGTATCAATTTACCATCTACTGGGTAGTTTATAAACAACAGAAATTTATTTATCATAGTTCTGGAGGCTGAGAGGTCCGAAATAAAAATGCTGACCCGTTTTGAGTCTGCCGAAGGTCTCCATTCTGGTTCATAACCTTCTACTTCTGTCTGCATAGAGTGGAAGGAAAGAGCTCTAATCTCTTCAGTCCCTTATGAGGGCTCCACCCTCGTAATTCAGTCTCCTCCCAAAGGCCCCCACTAATATGATCACATTGAAGGTTAGTTTTCAACATAGGAACTTTGAAGGCACACAGTCAGTCCATGGATTCTCTTGTGTTGAAGATATGGCAATAGCTACATGACAAAGGCTATTGACACCAACACTTATGACAAAACTTTTGTCTCTTGTCTATAACCATATTTAATATGTCTTTTCATTTAATATTTATTAAGTCTTGTATGTATCATCCCCATTTAGCAAATGAGGAAGTTGAAGCTCTGATGGATTAAGTATCTTATACAAAGTCATAGATTCAGTAAAGTATTTGGATCCAGTTCTGACAGATTCCAAAACCATTTTCTTTCCACAGTGCCGGGCTGTCTTCTATAATGACCGAGACTTAAAGACTGAAATGAAGTTAATAGTATGGTCATTTTGATATAAGGGAATGAACGCCCAACCTACTCAATGTCCTAGTATGAGTTTATTTTCTCAAAAATCAAAGAATGAATTTTAGAAACAATGGAGTTTAACAGCAGAATGTATTTATTGAGAGAAAGACAGCTTCTGTCTGAGAGAGAGACAGAAGGGGTCCCAAGTGAGTTGCCAAGGACCCCGTCTTTTCTAGGGATTTTATAGAGCAAAACCACGAGGTGAGGTGGGTCTAAGGTGGGTGGTGGTGGTGGGGTGGTATTGTTACAGGAAATATTACAGGCAGTCAGATAGGACCAGGCCCTCGATAAAATGGACACAGAAGACCAGATGTCTTGTGACCTTGAAGGAGACAGACACCTCCCTCCCACTGTGGGCCAGATCTCAAGACAAAAGGCAAAACAAATACAACCACACCCTAACTAAAAACATCAGGGATTAACATTCTAAATAGGTATGGATCATCTTGACCATCCCAATCCTTGTAGGAAGAGTCACTGATCCTTAAGAATGCTGGCTTGCTACATGACTCGCTTCCTATTCGTCCCTGATTTGGTCAATTTTACCTGAACAATTAATCTTACTGGTTGACCATAGTTCTGTCCCACCTCATGCTCCTCTGCCTTGTGAGTTCCTAGGTTTTCCCCTTCTTGGACCCACCTAACCTCATAGTTTCACTCTATAAAAGTCTCAAAAAGCCAGAATCTTTGGCAACCCACTCAGGACTCCTTCTGTCTCTGAGCTTTCTCTCTCTCAATAAATATATCCTGCTTATAACCTCCATTGTTCCTAAAATTCATTATTCGATTTTAGAGAACACGAACTCGCCAAACATCTAGTAGGTTGGAAGTTTCATTCCCCTATATCAGTATGAGAACTCACAAGGTGATCATGAGGTGGGACAGAACTATGGTCAACCAGTAAGATTAATTACTCAGGTAAAATTGATTAAATCAGGGGCAAATAGGGAAGCTAGTCACATAGTAAGCAGGCATGTTTAAAGAGCAGTGACTTTTTCTGTAGGGGGTTGGGGTGGTGGCTCCTGGCTTTTTCAGGTGATAGAGACCTATTTAGAATATGGATCCCTGATGTTTATACTTAGGATGTGGTTGCATTTGTTTTGCCTTTTGTCTTGAGATCTGGCCCACTGCAGAGGTTTGTGTCTCCTCCAAGGTTGCAAGGTATCTGGTCTTCTGCACTGGCCCCTTTGAGGGCTCAGCCCTGTCTGAATGCCTATAATATATCTAACTAACCCAGTTGCCTGTAACAGTTTCACCTTTCTTTCCACTATTTCACTGGGTGAATAACTAACCAGCTAACACTCTCAGAGGATATTTGCATTTTAAAGAGGAGCATATTAACTGTAATGAATCTCTAATTCGTAGAATTTGTGGGGGAGATATTTTTAAGTACTGGGATTTTCTCCTGTGTCTTCAAAATACTTGTCTATCCTTTCTCCTGTTATTGACTACTCTAGAATCAGAATTACATAGTAGAATGCAACCACATATTATACTGCTGATATAAGGGAAATATAACTCCCAACCTGCTAGATGTCAGAAATGCCAAATTCATGTTCTTTAAAATGGAGGAATGAATTCTAGGAACATTGGAAGAATAGGAAGTAGGAAGAATTTATTAAGAGAAAGAAGGAGAAGTAGGAAGAATTTATTAAGAGAAAGAAAGCTTCAGTCTAAGAGGGACAGAAGGGGACCTGGAAAGTGGGTTTTCCACCAACCCACTCTTTAAGGGTGTTTTATTGAGCAAAGCCATGAGGTGAGGTGAATTCAAGGTGGGACAGAACTATTATCAATCAATAAGATTACATGTGTAGTTGCTTAGGTAATATTGATCCAATGGGAAATCACAAGATGGGTATGAGGTGGAACAAGACTATGGTGAACTAATAAGGTTACAACAAGTATAGATGCTTGGGTAATAATGATTAAATGGGAATCAAGTTGAGAAGCAAGTCACATAGCAGGCACACATGGGATAGACAGGGACTTCCCTGGAAGAGGTGGGTTAAGGAGGTTTGGTCCTCCACCCAAAGGTGATCATGCCTACTTAAAGTATCAGTCAGTGCTGTTCATCCCTAGGGGAAGTGTATGAATAAGTAGTTCCTTTTTTCTTGAGGTCTGGCCTTCAGTGAATATGTCTCCAGCCACAGTTTTCTTCTGCATTGACCTCTAGAGGTCCTAACCCTATCTGATTGCCTACAATATTTCTACCTAATTTAGCTATCCAGGGCCAGGGATTTAACTCAGCAGTTTAAGCGCCTGCCTGGCAAGCATGAGGTCGTGAGTTCAATCCCTGGCACCAAAAACAACAAACCCTAACATAGCTATCTATATAATGCTAGTCTACCCCAAATGCAATCAGAGGAGTTCACATAGTCATGAAAAAAATTATTGAGAGGAGATATGGTCTTGCTTAGCATTTTATAAAATGAATGTTCAGAAGTGAATAAATTTAGCCATATTGAGGGTCTTCTAGAGAGTCAGATGCAAATATATATTTTATAATCATTTTAACTTCAGAAATGTTATATCAGCATTTCCCATGGAACGTTAATGAGCTTCTACAAGATATTTAATAGGTATCAGGTGAAAAAAATGCTCCATAGTCAAATACAGTGCAGAAAAAACTTTGGAATTTCTTTTCTACAGAATTTTTAAAATGCTAAACTGCATTGGAAATCAACTGATAGGGAACTTACTCTCTCCAGAACTGTCTTATACTTTTGACAGTATAAATATTTCTCCCATGTGAACCCCTTGGAATCTGTGTTTTGTAGGCTGCATTTATTTTCAGATGTGGACTTTTAGATAAATTCTTATTAAAGAAAAGAAGAGTTTTCTGTACTCGCAACTTTTTGTATTCAGGAAGGCTTCCACCCCATCCACTCCAGTCCATTTCTGGTACTCTTGTGCCCAAGAGCATTCTAGTAGTAACAGCCCACTTTTCAGATGAAATCTAGCCAGTCGAGGGGGGAAAAGAATGGATGTGTTACTGGGTTTTGGGGTGCTGGAGTCCTTCCAAAGGTGGTTTCTAGGTTCTTTCTCTTCTGAGCAAAGAATTGGTTAAGACAAGTACAAACAGTAGCAAAATTTTATTAAAGGTAGGAAGAGAAACAAGCTCTGCAGAGTGAGTTTGGGCCCAGTAAAAGTAGAAAAAGAAGTATACCCTATAGTACCAGAGAGAACACAGTGGCAAAAACTCAAGACTAGACCTTTCCTGTCAAAAACCTGCTCTAATTCTCACAAGAAATCCACATGTAGACCTTTGGGAACTGTTCTGCACATATGTCCTGGTGATACAGGAGAAATATAACTACCAACTGGCTAGATGTCAGATATGCTGAGTTTGCATCCCTTGAAATTGAAGGATGAATTCCAAAGGACATAGGTGAAGCATAGGAAAGGTTTACTGGGGAATAGGAACAGCTCCTGAGATGATATAGGTTAATGAAACTCCCAACCTCTTAGATGCTCTGTACAAGTTCGTGTTCTCTAAAATCAAAGAATGAATTTTAGGGACAATGGAGGCAATGAGCAGGATATATTTATTGAGAGAAAGAAAGCTTATGTCTGAGAGAGAGACAGAGAGACAGAGACAGAAGGGGTCCCGACTGGGTTGCCAAAGATTCTGGCTTTTGGAGAGTTTTATAGAGTAAAACCATGAGGTGAGATGGGTCCAAGATGAGGAAAACCTGGGAACTCACAAGGCAGAGGAGCATGAGGTGGGACAGAACTATGGTCAACCAAGAAGATAAATTGTTCAGGTAAAACTGACCAAATCAGGGACAAATAGGGAAAGGAGTCACGTAGCAAGTGAGCATTCTTAAGAATCAGTGACCCTTCCTGTAGGGATTTGGGATGGTCAAGATGATCCATACCTATTTAGAATATCAATCCCTGCTGTCTATGTTTAGAGTGTGGTTGTATTTGTTTTGCCTTTTGTCTTGAGATCTGGCCCACAGTGGGAGGGAGGTATCTGTCTCCTCCAAGGTCACCAGACTTCTGTGTCAGCTTCTTCCAGGGCCTGACCCTATTTGACTGTCTATAATATTTCTATCTAACTCAGCTGCCTATAACATTGAGACAAGAAGAGTCCTGAGTGGGTTGCCACTGAGGCCCTTTGTCAGGGGTAATTTATACAGCAAAAATCACAATATGGGTACAGGGAGGTCAACCTACAGTCTATAGGATTACAAGTATAGCTGCTTACCTAATATTGATCCAGTAGGGAAAAGGGCACATGGCTGACATCATTAACCTTGGCTTACCTATGACTTCTAAAACAGAAACATTTTGGGAAGGCATGAGTCCAGGTGTCCTGGTCATTTACCCAGGTGTCTGATGAATATCTGGATTTAATGGACTGGGTGGTACTAATTACCGTATAGTCTCAAATTCCATTTATCCCTTAAGGAAGTCTGGCTATTATGATCTTATCTTGGGGTCTTGCCCTCTTCAGATGTGCCTCCAGCCACAATTCTGATGTCTTTGTTTTTCTGTTGACTTTCTTGAGAGTCCAGGCTGTACATTAATTTGTCTAATTTAGCTACTGGGATTTTGTAATTAACAGGTCACATCTACTTTCCCACTCAGTTTTGCCACGCCCTAATCTCTTATCTCAGATGGAGACCAAATTCTAATCTTAATTGCCTAGAAATCTAGAGTTGAAGAATGTAGCTTATATCTGGGAGCATATGGTTTCTAATCTGAATCCCAGAATTAGTTGAATTTCATTACAGGATATGCAGGTCTGGGACAGACTTCTCAAGTTAGAGGATGTCCCAGCAGAGGATGACAGCTGCTGTCTGTTTTTCCATTCTCCAAAGAAAACAAAGAGCAGAACCATGTGCACCTAAGTCTTCTCAAACTCACCAGCCCACAGACAAACGAGTGGAAGAAGGCCTTGGATATACAAAAATGGGGCAGAAGGAGTGGGAACCAAGTGTCTATTCCCTCACCCACCCAGCACCAAACCCTGGGGACAAGCTTCCTTTGAGGAGCCCAAAGATGAATTGGAGTTCCACTCCCATCCTTGAGATTTCTCTTCTTTCTACTTCCCTTGTATCTGATGCTCACCATGTCTCTTCTCTCTCCTCCCATCTACATCCGGTAGAAAGCTGATACTCCCTGTATAGTTCAAATATTGTTAATTTTACAGCATTACCTTGGTTCACAAACTCAGTTCTCTTCACGATTCTGGTCACAGACTGAACTGCATGAGAACCAACTGAAATTTCCTAATAAGGTCAACATTGAACCTAACCATTGAATGTGACTTAGTTCTCATCCAACTCAATTTGCAACCAAAATTGTAGAAAGAATCATGTTCAAGAAGCAAAGTTCCACTATATTTTTTTGAGTCAGGGTCTCGCTTCATAGTTCAGGCTGGCTATGAACTCACAGTAACCCTCCTGCCTCAGATTGCTGAATGCTAGGAGTACGGGTCTGTACCACCGTGCCTGGCCTGTTCAATTTTAAATCCCGGAAAAGATGTATATTCCTCTAAAACAGAGATTGGTAAACTGTTGCCTGCCACCTATTTTTGTAAATGAAATTGTAGTGCATTACAGCCACACTTATTTGCTTACATGTTGCTTGTGGCTTCTTTTGGTGATAATAGAGTTGTTAAATTGTGACAGAGATAATGTGGCCTGCAAAGCCAAAATGTTTACTATCTGTCCTATTATAGGAAAAAAAAATTAGTTAACCACTAGTCTAAATTACAGATGGATTTCACTTCAGTCCTCTAAATTCTGAAAGAACTTTACAGATGTCTAGAAAGAGATTAAGAGGATGTCAGGGAGGTCACTGAGTGCCTCTGCATCTTCAGGCTCACTCACTTGTCAACCAAGGGGGCGGTAGGATGTGCTTGCCCAATAGTAATCAAGTGTGATGTTTTAAAAGTGAAAAATAAAAAATAAAAAGGGAATAGGATCAAGTGATGGATAAAGGAGGGAGGGAGAGAAGGGAAAGAAGAATAAAAAAAGGAATTAAGATGTATTGTGTACATGTACTGATTCCCCACAAGAATATAAATATAATGTACTGTAAGCAGGTACTAATAAAAAATGATGTGAAAAAAAATAAATCTGTAAACACAGATATTTCTACAGAGTTCACTGTCTCTTGGGATAACTATGGACCAGGCAGCATCTCAGTGCCTTCTGCTGGTGACTTCTCTCTCCCATGATGCCCTGCAGGCCAGAGTCTCCCCTATGCCACTAAAGAAGAACAAGGTCAAGTGTGTGGCCAAGTAGTACAGATAAAAATGTCAGGTTCTGAGAGAGGCACTAAACAACAAAATTCATAAAACTGGCTTTATGAAAATAAAGTGCTATGAAATATCCATGGTTTTTGTTCTTTTTCAATCACTGACTTGCAAAGGAAATTTTTTAATCAGTTCACTGTATAAATGGAAGTTAATTGATATTTAAAAACTAAAATGCCCAATGGTAGTTTTCTGAATGGCTCTTACCAGGATCTTATAACAAAAATGCTGCTGCTACAGATAGGGGTTGTCCATCCCAAAAAAGTGATAAAAGCCTCATATTAGGTCATCCAGTAGTATAGAATACTGCCAGAGGGCTCTGTGTCTTTGGGGGGTGGACCCTTGAACAGATCTACCTCAAGGAACTTTCCACCTGAATGGTGAAACCCTACAGTAACAGGGCATGAAGAGCAAACTTACGTTCCAAAGGAAACTTCTACTTTAAAGGTGGAACAACATGGGGACTATGGTAAGGACAGGAAAACTCTTTTCAGAGGTTTTAAAACAAGATGAGAGGACCCAAGACCCCATCCTTCTGCTGAAGTAAAGTCTCCCAACATCAAAGTTTAACTTATTATCTCATTTTCCTCCTTTACCTGGAAATTCATCAGTGCTAAGTGAAGAATGTCTGATGTCATTAAAGGTGTCTACAAAGAAAAGGAGAATGAAGACTTGGTTAGTTGCCCAGTACCCGAAGAAAATGAGCAGACAGACTGAACTTCAGCCCAGCAACTCAATGAGTACGATCCTCAGTGTGCAAATCAGCTTCCTGCATTAAAGCACAAATGAGCAAGAAAGGGGTACAACAGATGATTCCACTGTTCTGAGGGATGTTCCCACTCAGATGACTGCACCAGTTTCTTCCCCAATTACTGCAAAGCTGTCAGGAGCAAAGACAGCTTTGCCATGTAATAGTAACATAAATATACCCACGCCTGTGCCCTTACCTGTAGGAACCCTGAAAGTTAAGCTATGCTGAAGTACGCCAGGAGCCCCCTAAAGAACCATCTCTAGTTCTTGTGCAGCCGCTATGGGGACCTTGCCCAAATGCAGTATCTCCCATCAAAAATCAAGAGAAGGGAGTTTCTGTGAAGTCCATTGAGAGACCACATGAGAAGCCAGAAGTAAGGACTTGTAAGGATTATTCCAGCTCCAAGGCAGTACCATCCCCAGGGGAGCAACTGGAAACATCAGGGAACAGAGACTCCAGTTCAGCCACAGTGCTAGACCTCAGGGCGTGACTCCATGTAATGCCAAAGCACAGTATGTGCCATCCAGATCACCAAAGCAGAAACAAATGGAAAGCTACTCAAAATTTTTTCTCTCATTAAATTGAACATGGCTATTTGAACTGTTTTGGAATGGAGGTAGTTGCCTGGAAGGATATGGAAAGTATGTCCTTAAATCATTATGGATTTTGGAGTTCCGAGCAGTAGGATCCCAAAATTCATCTCTAAAGTAATTTTTAAATATACATAACATATATATTATAGTTCATATAATACATATTATATATGATAATTATAGATTACATGTAATATAATATTATATAACATATATTATATGTAATATGTTATGTAATATATAATTATACAATAAAAAATAATATACAGTATATGTAATACATACTCTTACATATACTCTGTATTATATATATATAATTTTTACTTTATATTATATATATATAAAATTTTTATATTTTTGGTTTTTATTTTAATGTGCAGAGATTTTCTACCTGGCATCAATTTTGAGGGTTCAGATTTAGCTTCGTGGTGGTGGTCCGGGGAACTTTATGCATCCTTTGGTATAGGAGATGAGAGAATGAGAGAAAATAGTTTGTGAATAAGCATTTCTGTCAAATTTAGAAATTACTTTTTAAAATCTCCTGGAAGTTTGGCTTCAAGAATGCCATCTCTGACTCCATGGCCTTGTGTCACTACACAGATGGGTGGCTGGAGGGTCTGCTGTGGGTGGGAGTGTGTGTGAGAGTGATTTCAGCCAAATCCATTGTCGTGGGAGTAAATGATTTGAAAACTGAATGTAATACTTGAGTAGATGTTTTCCTAGTTTGAAATTTAATTTGTCATTTTGATGTTACTCAGGTTTCATTCAACAAACTGTTAAAGCACTGATGGTCCTTGAAGTTGTGACTGTCAATCAGTTTGATACTCAAGGAAAAGGCGTTTATTAAAAAAAATTTAAAATGTCAGCTTTGATCTGAGCAGGTCATATGGGTTTCAGAGATTTTAAACTCCCCTAAAATGGAAAACAGAATTTTTTGTTACTTCACTTGTCATTCTCTTTTTTGACTGGCCATCCCCAAAACGAAAATAACTAACCACCTATCAAATTGTATGTTTTTGACTGCTTTAACCGGTCTAATCACATCAGGTAGTTGTCCTATATTTCAGAATTGAATATTGACATTTTTTTTCTTCTTTTCTCATACTTAGAAATTTAGGTCACAGATTGTTTGGTCCGACTACCCCTTTAGTAATTTGTAACTTTTTAAAGTTTAAATCATATTGAAGAGAAAAAATTTTAAAGAATTAACTTGAGAACTTTTTTCTGTTCACAGTTTATTGCCTTCCTTGAGTCCCCTTTTCAAAAAAAAAGTTTGACATTCACTGAATCACAAAGAGCAAGTCACAGTTTTGCGATAAGGTGGAAAAGAGGGTTGAAGGAAATAAATACATACTTTCTCAGTGAGTAAAGCTGTAGCTGTCATGTATTACATAGACAAGTTTACATGCTAGTATTTAGAAAATGACCAAAATATTAAAAATCACGATGCATTAATCTATTTTAAGTCATGCTATGTTCAGAGTTCTGTGTAGGGTGTGATTTTATTTTTTCTTTTTGAGAATACTTTGTTATAGAACTATCCCTCCTGTTAATGACTTACATGTGTACAAATTGAAACTGAAGATGTGAACACTGGAAAGCACTATTGTAACAGAATATAAACAATTAAGTAATATATTAAAATGATTGTAAAAAGAGATTAATGTTGTATTACCATGAAACTCATCTTCCAACTCTAAGTTACACTTCGGAGAGTTTGGTTAGTGGGTAAATGTTAAGAGCTGTGAAAACACTGTACATTTCTGTTCAAACCAGAATTACTATTTCTTTCTAACTTACTCAACTTGGAAGTTGTTTTGACTTAATGGATTGACAACATGCCATAATATATTTACATAGTTTGAAACTATTCATTTCTATGCATTACTTTTTAAAATCATCTGCTATATGAAACACACTATAAAATTATCTGTACTAAAATTTTGGAGTTTAAGTCCTTTAAAAAAAGAATTAATGTGCATTGGTTGCACATATGATAAAAGTGATTTTGGTTTACTTAGATAATGCTACAAACCAGGTGAAGTGGCATACGTCTGTAATCCCCGCACTCAGAGGCTAAGGCAGGAGGCTTGCTGTGAGTTCTAGGCCAGCCTGTGCTGCACAGTGAGTTCAAGACTAACCTGAACTATAGCAGGACCCTGTCTCTAAAAACAAAACAAAAAGAAAAAAAAAGAAAAAAGATAATGCTACAGTTTGTGGAAATAATAAACCTTTAAAATGTTACCACCCTGTGAATGCATTGGATTTAAGAGAATAAAATTTTTGTAAAAATGTAAAAAAATAAAATAACTGAAGTTTAGCTTGAAAAATAATTCAATAAAAATTCAAAAATTGTATTTCATTGTAATCTTATTATGTCATTTGTTTAGGTTTCATTTTGTACTTTGGTTTTTAGAGAATAATCTTGCAACTGGAATTTTCCTTGTAGTCATTGTCCTGAGTCATCACTAGACATAGCATTTCAGTAAACAGTGATTCTGCAATTGCTTCCAGGCAGATGTGTTGTGGGATATCAAGAACATTGACTGATAACCTTTCTGATTTTTGAAACAGTAGGGAGAAATGGAAGAATTTTGTGTAGATACACAGCTTGAAATTAGAAAATGCCAAAATGTAGACTCTGTGCTTGATGATTTTAGCTAAATACAGCATTTGTGTCGTTTTATGGGTAGAACACTAATCATTTTAAAAGATGAATTATCTGTCTAGAATAAATGATTTTTCATAGCGGGTTATGCACACACACACCATATATATGTGGGGTTTTGGGAAGTATGTGCATTACACTGACCTGATTGTAGAGATTTACTTTACCTTGACTGCTGGTGGGGCCTAATCAAAGTAAATTCCTTATACTCTGGTTTCTTAACCTATAAACTAGGGATTGATTATTATATCCCTAACTTTCAAAAAGAAGGGAATTTCTTTGAAAACAAGCAAACAAAAAAGGGTCTTCTGGGTGTGCCAATAAGTGGTCAATCTAACAGTCACTTAAAATCAATCAAAATAGTTGTTTGACACCCTAGATCACAAGAGTAAGTTAATTTAATTCTTCACCGAAATGACAATTAAATATTTAGACATAATTCCAAAAGTGCTAATGGTATTCCTTCAGTATTATTTTTGAAAAAAATTAGCTTTTTAAGATTTAATAAATTATGCCACGATTAGGGGTCACTAGTAACCACACATCAAAGTGGTGTTTGATAAATTTGCCCTTTAAAGTTTCGTTAAGTTGTAAAAAGAAAGGCATTAATGTATGCTGAAGTACAGTTTTTATTAAATACCATTAAATCTCTAGTAATGCATTTGTAGATGAGAAACTACAAAGAGAAGTTCACCAGTTTGTCCAACTAAGATTTATTGAACACTTACTATATGCTGGGCTGTGCCCAACAACGATAATGTTGCACACAATTTACAATAAAGCAGATAGACTGAAACACACACTGGCAAGTTTGGATCCTTTTGTCTTTCATATAGAAAGATTTTCATACTTGAATTTAGATGTGTTACCTTCCTTATATTAACAGATTCCTAACTGTCTGTGTCAGTCAAACCATCATCTGTCAATTTGGTAATCTTGCCTGTTGTGGACATTCCTAAGCTCGCTCAATTTTATGGGAAGAGCAATTTACATATTGCTAAATTAGCCTCTGCTTATGTTTCAAAGAGGTGGACTAATAGGCTGTCATGTGTTAATCACCAGCTATTCATGATGTTTAATAAGGTAGGCCATTAATAAGTTAACTATGCTTATACTTGCCCAACTATGTTTGTATCTATCTTATGTCTTTCAAGTCAGCTTTAGTCACAAGTTGGTGACTGAACCACCAGCTTTAGGGATCAGAGTATTAACAGATGATTAATTTATGCATCTACCTATTCTTCTTTCCTACAGGGAATATCATGTGGCATGTGGTTATTTATTATATGGAACATACAGTACATATCTACTCCAAGGCAAATCCACTGATATGTAAATACTTATAAAGAGTAAACCATATGAAAATCTAATTTGAAGGACCATTAATCATATCGTAAAGAATTTGTGCTTTAAAATATTTTGCCTTATTCTAAGTCATAAGCTGTCTTAGTTTATTTGAAATCCACTTGTTCTAACAATATGACTTCATTTCATTTTCCTTGAGTCAACCTGTATAAAGTAGGATACATTTCTGGTGTAGGTTGTGTGTTTATGGATCATTTATGAGACCTGCATAAAGTTACTATTGTTAAAAACTTGTTTCCTTTATAGCAAAGGGAATAATGCTTGCTTTCATGACATGGAGCATATAGTAACAAAAATGGTTCTTTTTTTTTTTTTTTTGGTACCAAGGATCTAGCAAAAATGGTTCAAACCAAAAGAGATAATTTGGTCTTCATAGTATGCTTAAGTTCTGTCTCTTTTGCTTCATAGGAGATAAAGCAAGTGAGCCAGGAGATAAAACTTCAGAAGTAGAAGGCAGCGAAGCTTTGGAGGTAAGTTAAACCCAGCTAAGAGTCCATTTCTGGTGAAACAGAACAAGGCACCAGGGTTACATATTCCTCTGAGGATAAATAGCACCTTTAGCCCTTGTTGTAAAGACAGGTGCCTAGACACCAAGAAACAAATGATCTGCTCAGAGTCAGTAGATCCCCATATAGGGAGGGGCGACTTGCTAAGTGCTAAGATTTTCCTAGTGTTGGAAATGGAAGCTTCCAGAGTCTGGGGTGAAGAATAGAGCCCTCAAGTTAAAGCATTGGAGTTATTTTTCATTGAGTGATTATTTTGGAATACATCTTAAATAGACAATACATGAAACCATGGAAAAGACTTGAAAATACCTATTCAGAACTATATTGCTTTATTATTTCTAGCATGAGAGTATACTCTGGGATAGTGCTCTGTAGAAAGGCTAGAGTATTTGGTCCTTTTACATAAGAAAACTATTTTCTCCTTGAGGACACTTGAAATGTAATTAGGTGAGCTGGGCATGGTAGTACAGGCCTGTAATCCCAGCTCTAGGGAGACTGAGGCAGGAGGATCACTAGAGTTTCAGCTAGCGTGAGCTACCTAGTAAGACCCTGTCTCAAGAAAAGGAAAGAAAACAATGTATAATGAGGAGACTTGTACATATTACATAGACATATATTAACATTATTTAATCAGTGAAATAATCATTTTTAAGGGAATATTAAGTGTTATGTTAGAAAAAATATCCATGAATTTTGAAACTTTGTATGGATGATACACCTCTGTTTATATTCTACTTGTATATTTGTATGATGAGAGGATATTGTTATATACCCTAGAGTTAAATTAGGTGCATAGCCTGTTTGATTCACCTTGGAATCTCCAATTCCTATCTCAAAATGGGCTGTCCAAAATATTTGTTAAATGAATAATTACAACCATGAGTTGTATAAGTAGCAGTAATACTTAAGATTTTTACTTTTATATTCATATTTTTCACAGAGAGCAAATGTCTTACAGTTAAGGAAGAAATTTAAAGACATGATATATAAAATAAATTCATAAAATTGAAGAAAAGAATCATTTTTCCTATAAAACTGCATTCATTCAAACTTTTATTCATGTATACAACAAGTATTTGTTAAGCATTGACTATACTTAAGGCACTGTGCAAGGACTGAGCAGGTAGTGATGAAAGAAGTAGATCCAAGGACAAAGACAAATGTCTGGCCTATATACTGACACATCTTGATCTCTTTTATTTATTCAAACATTTAGGGAGTGCCAACCATAGTGGCATCCTTGAGAGGAAATAAAGGTTGATGTATTTTGAAAACAAATACTAAGTTCAGCAATTATCCATGATTACTTGAGTCTAATTGCTTAGTGTCTTCAGGCTACTATTACAAAATGCCAAATACCTGGTGACATATAGATAATTTATTTCTCAAAGTTCTGGAGGAAGGAAAGCTCAGGATCAAGATACTGGCACATTTGGTACCTGGTAAGGGATTGCATTTTGGATTTCACCTTCTGCTTCGGTCCCCATGTGGAAGGCTATCTGTCTCTTTGGTCCCTTCTGAGGAAATCAGTCCCACTCATGGGATTCCATATTTCTGATTAGTCACATCCCAAAGGCCACACCTCTTAATACTACCAACTTTGAGTATTTGATTTCAACATATGCAATTGGGGGAGGAGTAGAAACATTTGGACCATAGCATTTGTGTGACTCATTGAATGTGTCTACAGACCTCAACTATGTTTTCAAAGTTGGCTCATTGATAAAAAGAATTCCAAATTCAGAAGTGCTCTGGGTAGCTTCTGGGCTTGGGAGGACAGTGTTTGCCATCACAAAGCTCACTGACATAGCAAAGAAGAAACAAACACTGCAGAAGGTACCACAAGTTTGAATTACAGATGGGCAGGAAGATAATAATAAAATACTTTTAGAGGCTGTGTATGTTTGCCACAGAAAATCCAAACAATCATTTATTTTTACCATAAGCATCTAAAGTGGAATTTATTATTCTTCTCTTAGAAATACAAAAACCATGCAATCAGGGAGGCTTCCAACTGGTAACCAGCTCATGTCTGGGAGGCATCAGCTAGCCCCGGCCCTGCACGCACTCTAGCTGCCATCAGGGAGGCTTTCTGCCACTGGTAGCCAGTTCAGGCTGGGAAAAGAAGCAGCCAGCCCTGCATCAGCATACCCAATGGCCACCATCAGATACCCATAGGCAGCACTGGCCAGGGAAACCAGTCATGCTTAGGAGAAATTGTAGCCAACACAAGACTACCCACTTGTCTGGAAGAACCCAGGAAAATGTCAAGATGAAGAAAAAGGCAGTCTCTGGCCTCCAACCTAAGCAGAACAAGTCTGGGAGAGGTAAACACAGAAGAGATCGGTAGTCCCACACCTGAAGTTTCTGAAGTAATGGCAACTAAAGTAAAGAAACAACTTCATGAAGCTATAAAAGAAATTAGAGCAGAAATACTATCCCAGGTAAAAGAAGAAATGAAAAACATAATCAAAGAATTGCTAAGCACTCTAAAGAACACATAGATAAAATAATAGAGGAGCATAGGAAGATGAAGGAAACCTTGAAAGAACACTATGAAAAAGATTTAGAATACATAAAACAGATTCAAAGAGATATCCAGGAAATTAAAAACTCCATTAAAAGTTGGCAAAACTACTTGAAAGAAGTCAAAGATAAACTTTCAGACCTTGAAGACAGGTTTGCAGCTTGTGCTCATGAAAGGAAAGCTCTCTTAAAAATAGGAAGAAACCAGGAAATAATTCAACAGCTGTAAGACAATGCAAAGAAAAGTAACTTAATAATAGGTGTCAGAGCTGGGTGTGGTAGTGCACACCTGTAATCCCAGCATTTGGGAGGCTGAGGCAGGAGGATCGTTGCAAGTTTGAGACCAGCCTGGGCTACAAAGTGAGACCAAGGCCAGCCTGAACTGCATAGTGAGACCTTATCTCAAAAGACCAAAAAATAAATAAATAAATAATAATAATAGGTGTCAGTGAAAAAGCAGGAGTCAACACAAATGACATAAAAAGTCTATTTACAGAAGTAATAGCAGAAAACTTCCCAAACATGGGAAAAGGACCTGACATACCCATAAATGAGGCATATAGGACTCCAGCTAGCCATAAACAATAAACCTACACCTAGACATAAAATAATCAAGATTCCAGAAATTCAACACAAGAACAGAATATTAAAAGCTGTTAGATAAAAGAAACAGATCATTTTATTTATTTATTTATTTATTTATTAATTTTTGCAGCACCAGGGATTGAACTCATGACCTCATGCTTGCCAGGCAGGCGCTTAGGCCACTGAGCTAAATCCCCAGCCCTTGTTTGATTTTATTATGCCTGATGGTATGGGCAATTATGTTGTAGATAAAGGAAAAACCATCAGAATCACAACGGACTTCTCAACACAAACCATCAAGTCAAGAAGAGGCTGATGTATTTCAAGTCCTGAAAGAAAACAACTTCCAACCCAAATTGATGTACCCTGTAAAACTATCTTCCACAATTAATGGAGAAACAAGATATTTTCATGACAAAGAACAACTGAAGGAATTCATGACTGCCAAACCAACCCTACAAAGAATACTAAAGGACATTCTAGAGAGAGATAAAATGGCCGTGCTTCCAGGAACAGTGACATAGGGGGATCATTGAGTGGGGTAGACAGTTGAATGGAGGGAAAAAATAAGTAACCAACGGCAGGAAGATAGCTTGGCAGAGATGAGCCAGTGTATGTTGGCCATAACCATTAATGTAGATGGCTTCAATTCACCAATAAAAAGAAACACAGGCAGATTGGATCAGGAGACAAGATCCATCAATGTACTTTATACAAGAAACACATTTAACTGGAAAGAAAACTCACTGACTGAAAGTCAAAGGAGAGAGATTGATGCTCTATGTGACAGGGAGCCAGAAAAAAGTAGGGGTAGCTTACCCATCAACTGCAGAATGGATAAGAAAGATATGGCATTTTTATGCAATGGAAACCTACTCATCTATAAAGAAACATAACCTTGAGGCTCTTGTAGGTAAATGGATACAACTTGAGATCATGCTCATGGGTGAAATGTTTCAGAGTCACATGGGTGAACATCGTGTTGTCCCCCTAGGATAAAAAACTAAAGAAGTTAATGAGATCCAAAATGCTCAATAGATACTGTGAAAGTGAAAGGGGAGGAAATATCTAAGACGGCAAGGCAGTAGCCATTGCTAGTCTGTTACTGTGTTTTGAAACCCTGTATTGTTTTTATTGTTCTGTTTAGTTTGGTTTTATTGTGTTTTGTTTTGTTTGATTTTATTATATTTGACAGCTTGGAGAGCTCTTTCAAAGATAGCAAAATATATTATGGTAGCCATTATTGATTTCCTATTATCTTATTTGGAAGCTCTGTATTGCTTTTATTGTTTTGTTTTGTTTGATTGTATTATGACTGATGGTATAGGAAGCTACTTTGAAGATAACAGGAGGCATTATGGTAGCCATTGCTGTTTTTCTTGTTGTCTTGTTTTGAAGTCCTGTATTGCTTTCATTGTTTTGTTTTGATTGGTTTTATTCTGTTCTGTTTTGTTTGATTTTATTTATTTGATTTTATTTATTTATTGTATTTATTTATTTATTTATTTATTAATTTTTGCAGCACCAGGGATTGAACTCATGACCTCATGCTTGCCAGGCAGGCGCTTAGGCCACTGAGCTAAATCCCCAGCCCTTGTTTGATTTTATTATGCCTGATGGTATGGGCAATTATGTTGTAGATAACAAGTGGCATTATGGTAGCCATTATTGATTTCCTTTTATCTTGTTTTGAAGTCCTGTACTATGTTCATTGTTTTGTTTTGATTAACTCTATTCTGTTGTATTTCATTTGGTTTTATTCTCTTCAAAATAAAAAATAAAGGAAAATAAAATAAGAATAAAAGTACAAAAACCAAAACATCACTGATCACTCTGTAGCCACATACCTTGATGTAGTTGAAATGAGTTTTAGTCTCACAGCTTTAAATTCTGTGCAGAGGCTTGTCTTAGTTACTTAGGACCAAGTACCTGACATCCACAAATTCAAGGAGGAGAGGATTATTTTGGTTCATGTTTTAGAAGTTTCAGACCTTATATGGTCAGCTGGCTCTGGGCAAATTTCAATCCTTGTGTAGTCAGCTGGCTCCAGATAGAAGCAGCCTGGTGGAAGGAATGCTGGTGAAGGAAGACTGCTCACCTCTTGGCAGCCAAGAAGCAGAGAGCTAAGTTGCAGAGCAAGGGAGAAAGATATTCCCCTTCATGTCACATCCACAGTGATCTGGCTGTTCCCATCAGAACCCACCTCCTAACACGAAGCCAGCGGTGGTGCCCTATACACTAATTGCTGTCACCAGTTCCACCCTGGAGTGCATGAAGCTTTGTGGGTGCATCCAGATGTGAACCAAAACAAGACTCATGTTGGCTCTAGTATTTCTCCACCCAAACCTTTCTCTTAAGTTCCAGACTGTATATCCAGTTGCCTGCATTACTTAAAAGTTTTTAAACATTTCATTCTTCATTTGACCACAGAAGAACTGTTGATTCCTAACCCCACCAGTCTGAAACATCTTTCTGCCCAAGTTCTGCCCAAGTTTTCTGCCCATCTCTATTTAAGATCACTTCCCCATCAAATCTGTTAAGTCCTTGATTCTACCTACAAATACCTTCCAAATCTGTGTTTTTTCCTACCCAGCTGTGTCCTTATCTGTTTACTAGACTATTATTTGATGACTTTCTTTCTGAAAAAAGAACCATAGGTTTTGTTACTTCTGCATATCCCCTAAACTCTGTCCAAATGTCATATCTTTTGTGACGTTGTTGTTGTTGTTGTTCCCCAGCTAAGGACAACCCAATGCTCTGTTACTACTTATGTTGTCTTTTACAACTTCACTCTAACTTGAGTTCCTGGAAGGTGAGAACTATACCTTAATTCAAACTTTATGGCCTCTGCTGCTGTCATACTGGTAGACACAGGAGGTTGTGTGGCATAGATTCCCAGTCAATGACTTCTGGATAAATGACTAAGTAAGTGATCTTTTTAAATCTTTTCATTCAATTCTTTTTCCTCTTTACATTATAAACACAGTTATAACTTTTCTCACTATGAAAAAGTGTTTCTTGTACTTCCTAGGAGTTAACCATTCAAAAAAAAATCTTATTTTTGGTACTCTTACTGCACTGACAAGGACAACTTTCCTGATTTCAGTTAGTTTTAAAATATGTACACATCTTATTAAGAAATAGTAATTGTACTAATGGAAATACATTTCTCTGTCTGTCTCTGTCTCTCTCTGTCTCTGTCTCTCTCTCTCTAGCTCCCTCATTCCTTCCTTCCTTCATACTGGGGATTGAATCCAGTGCCTTTGCACTGAGTTATGTATCTATGCCTTTTTATTTTGAGACAGTTTTGTTAAATGGCCCAGGCTGGCATTGAACTTTCGATTCTCCTGCCTCTGCCTCCCGAGCAGCTGAGATTCCAGGCAAGTTCCACCACACTCAGGTCATTATTTTATTTTTCAAGGACTATACAAGAAATGTTGAGCATTATTTATTGTGAGAACACAGTTAATAAATTAGGTGTTCCATAAAGTTTAAAATTAATATTCATAGTTGCCATTATATAAGTCATTTTCTCAGGATCTTTGGAGAAGTTGCCTTTTAGTATACCAAAATAAGAAAAATATAGATTGCCTATTATTTTCCATGAACTGTGCTAGACATGGGAGTGGAGAGGGTGTACAGATTATGTAAGATTGAGTGATTGTGACAGATGTAGGAATTTTCAATCTATTCTTGGAATGTTAGAAAGTTGAACGTCACTAGAATGTAAAGTAGAATAAAATAAGTTCTTTAAACTCCTCCCTAACTTCAAGATAGCTATGGGATTTCAAAGGAGAAAGAAATAGCATTAAGGGAATCAAGACATCAAGACATTTTCTGCCATAGATAAGCTTTGAGCCATGAGTAATTTCTTCTTATACAATTAATTTTTATTTACTTGAAATAAGTTCTTGGGAAATGAAATCCTTTGTCAAGAACATTTTAGAAATACCAGCAAATCATGTTATGAAACTTCTTTATACACATGAGTCTCAATGAGAGGTAATAAACCACTAACTTTGCTTATTCTACAGTGTAGTTTTAGACACTTAAAATATTTTTGTTAAATAGTCTGTTATACTTTTTCTTACACTTCATGTAAACTATTTTTAAAAAACATGCATATTTTAAAACCACATTCCCTATCTGAATACATCTCTCAACATAAAGGAAATTCTAATATCTAGGTGAATTGAATTTGGAAAAGGAGATTTGGTTTGGGCACCAGGTAATTTTCAGACTGCATTATGAGTTGTTTTAATACATTTACACAAAAGAATGTCCATGAAAAGCAGCATATTTATTAGTATTAACTGGGGCTTTGTGTTTTGTGAAATTGACAATAATATAGTGTTAATTCCAGAAAATCACCATTTCTCAGTACTTCTTAAAGGGTTTGTTTTATCTTTCACTCCCCCTCCTAAATTAGTATAGGATTTCCCTCAAAGATTACTCAGTTAGTTAATACTGTTTCTACCTTGTAGTTCCCTCTGTGTTATCCTAAGCTATTACCACTAAAAATGGAGTAACTTAAGGAAACATCATTGAGCTAAGTAGTTATCAATATGTAATTTTCTGTGTTTTAATATGTGTTATAATAGCCATTGTTAATTTTTAACAGATTCTCAATATCGTTGGGGTGTATAGCACAAGCTCTGATTATCGTATGTTTGGGCTTATTAAAATTAAAGTCATTAGACTCTGGTACTTGGGAGAAGAGTTCTAATTTGAACTAATCATCCAATTAGAGGATTATCCACATCCTTCTGTTCCTTTTTCTTGTTGCCCTTCTGGGTAAATTTTTATAGTGAATTGTAATGACATAGTGGCCACTTACTGCCTTCTGCTAGTCCAGTAGCCTGTTGCTTACATCTTGAGGATAAACCCACAAACTTGGATGGAGCTTGGCTTTGAGTTTTTGCCATAATGGTTCATCTCTTAAGAGAATAAACATTACAAGTAAGCAAGTAGTCATTCTTTCCTACTTTTCAATGCTAGAAAATGTTATGTATTATGAAAACTGAAACCATACTAACTTCCTTTATATCTACCTTTGTATATATCAATTAATTAGGAGATGTGCTCTTCTTAGTTTTGTAGGTGTAATTTGGGAGTTATAAATATGTAAGTTTCAGTTCTTTAATATAACTTTATCCTATTTTGGTGGCTATGCATTTTAACCTAGTTTTACAGTTACTTTTAGATTATTTAATTTAAATTTCTTATATTTGTAACTGTAGAAACTGTTTTTAAAATTTGCATTTAGGGCCAGGGATTTAGCTCAGTGGCCTAAGTGCCTCTCTGGCAAGTGTGAGGTTGTGAGTTCAATCTCTGGCACCAAAAAAAAAAAAAAAATTTGCATTTACTCATGCTCTCTAAAACTGAGGAATATCTCTGTTTTCTTCCTGGCCTTCATAATGAAATATAAAAACAAGCCAATAAAAGACTCCACACAAAACCATAATTCCATTTGTGTATTTATTTTGAGTGATAACTAATTCACATATGCCTATGGAGACACATAAAATAATAACTAACAGATGGTATAGCCACAAAATAGGATTTGTAGAGATTATTATCAGCTGGTGATATTGAGGTACTCCTGTGGTTATACTGACAGAAGATATAAAATTTAGTTATAGTAATAAACTTTAGCACTGATACTCCCTTAACTTCTGTCAACCAAAGTAGCTTATTGCATATTTAATGTTTCTTAGTAGAGACCTAAAACAGTGTTATCACACATTTGTACTAGGATATTTAATAGACAGCATTTCCAAAAGACATAAAGTAGTGGCAGTAACAAAAACTATTTTGCTAAAAGTGGCAAGTTCACGCTATTAGAATCTCTGGAAGTGAGGTGAACTTTTGAAGTATTTATCTCTCTTTATCCAGGTGATTTCAAGTACATGTCTCAACCTAGTACATAATGGTAATTTTCTAACGTAGTCTTTTTTTTGGTCTTTTTGAGACATGTCTCTCAACTCATTTGTTTTTATGTTGTAAAAGCATTAAAAATCCACTGTTAGCAATTTTGTAATATGCATAAAATTATTACTTATTATAGTCATAATCTATGCAATAGAATAATAACTTTAGTAGATAGAATATTATCTATTTATTGTAGTCACAATTCTGTACAGTAAAAGAGCTTTTTTGTTCTGTGTACATGAAATGATGTACTCTCTATCCAACATCTCCCCTTTCCCTAGTCACCTTTTTTTTTTTTTTGAGACAGGGTTTCACTATACAGTTCAGGGTGGCCTTGATCTCACTTTGTAGCCCAGACTGATCTGGAACAAACAACAATCCTCCTATCTCAGCCTCCTGAGTGCTGGGATTATGGGGGCACACCACCAAACCCAGCTCCCTGGTCACCTCTTTTCCACAGCCTGAAAATTGATTTTTATGAAAAGATATGAGATACACATATTATGAAATATGCTGATTTTCTTTTGATGTATTTTCATACTTATGTGTTTTCACAGAGCTGCAAGAGTCTTCAGACTCTGTAGAAACTAACTTCCTCATTGTTTTTATTTCAGATAGTTATTAAAGTAATGAAAATATCCTTGAGCTTTGTCAGTCCCATAGATGTAGATTTTGGTTGCCACTCCTTAAAGAGAAAACTCTTATTCTTTAAGAGTACTACAGTTAGCCCATTAAAAACTGGATTCTGTTGTATGGAAGAGAATTGAGATTGACTGGCATAGGAAAAAAGAGATTGGAGAGAGTGAATGTTGTAGTCAGGGTTGCAAAGGAAACAATTTAACACAGGACACATAATGTGTAGGATTATTTTATAATAGTCACCCAAAGCATCAAAGTGCAGGAAATCTGTCCACACACTAAAGACTCAAAGAATCCAGCTGAGGGCCTAGATGCCATGGCAATGTCCTGCATGAATCCTGCTGAAGACCTAGAACCCATGACAATGTGCCCCATGAGTCCAGCTGAAAGCCTAGAGCCCACAATAATGTCTCATGCAAGTTTGTTTCATGGATCTGCGCTGGGAAGCCCCGAAGGTCAGCAGTGGCAGCTAGAAAGTCTGTGCAAAGTGGGATGAAGGATCTGTGCCAGCAGGCTGAGAGAGCTGCACTGGAGGCAGGAAGGGGCACTCAAAGTAAGGATCAGGGCTCCTCTGAAAGTACCACAGCCATCCTCAGTGACAATGAGGTCCTGACCTCTTCTGACAATGAGAACAGCCCAGTTCTATCAGGAAAGAAGCTCAACAAGCTTCTCCAGGAGAACCAACAGCAACAGGAGAACCAACAACCATTCCTCTTCTGCTTCAATTCTCCTTTTTTATGCTGTTGGCAACAGCATAAAAAACAAAATTTTACATATATATGTGTATATATATGATGGTGGATTTGATTTGAAGATATTACTTTTTACCTTTATAATACTTACATTTTAAGAATATAATTTTATCAGAGAAGTATCAGGATTTTTGTCCCTCCTTTGTTTCTCCTAAAATAAAACCTTTTCAAATTTTGATTTCTTCTCAAAATGGAGCAAGATTATTGCTTGTCATATAAAGGGTAAATTTTATTTTGCGATGTTTTTATCCTCTTATGCAAATCAAGATACCTTTTGGGAAGATTTTGTAGAATACATTTCTCCAAACATTATTTTTATCTGAGTTGCTGCCCTATATAATAAAGTAAGAAGTACACCTTTTCTGTGCTCCTTTGCTCAGTAAATACATAATTTAGGTCAAGTCACTGAGTTTGTTTTCAACTTCAGTTCTTAGTCTGTGAAGTGGGTATGTCAGGTGCTGAGTCTGAGATCTCTTCGTCCCCAGAAATCATGGCTGTTTCTCTCTTTGGAAAGTGAATTGAGGTTTTGCCACCACATGTCAATTATTTTGTCTGTGGTGAGGGAGCAAGTGCTGCTAGGAATTGAACCCCAGACCTCACACTTATTAGAAAAGCGCTCTACCGCTGAGCTACATCTTCAGGCCCTAAATAGCAGTCTTTGTACTACTGCTTTGGTATAGGTTTTTGGGAGGTTGAAAAGACAGGGGTCCGCTGCATAATGAAGAGATTTTAGGCTTTATACTTAAGGAGGAGTACTGCAGCTGTCCTTGGCAGGTAAATTGTCACTTCGGTCATCTTTGTTGTCACTAACAGAGTCTGAATTGGGAAATGATAAATGCAGCCACTGGTAAAGAACAATTAAAAACATTCATTTTATTTAAGTCTATAGAGTTCTGCCTTTCATATTTGAACATCATATTGGCATAGATTATTTGCCCCAGACACTACCAAGATGAATTAGCCTGTTGCCTACATATCAACGTTTGTATGGGTCTTTTACATAACCACATTTGTACTTCTTTTGTTGCCCCTACATCTGTTTCCTAATTTTAGCTTTGCTGGGAAAAATTACAAATGAGAGGTCATAATTTTGCTGCTTTCTTCTGGCTTCCATTAGGGTTAACTAGCACACTGAAACATAGTGTTCATTCATCGCAGCCAGCAGGTCAAGCCATGTGAGGTGTATGAGAGCTGCCTCTGTTTCCATCCAAAATGCACATATGGTGTGGGCAAGGCCGTGATGTGAGTTTTACGCAATGTTTCTGTTCATGTGCACAGTCTGTTGCTCAGCACCAATTACTCCCTGCCAGAAACCTGCTAACCTGCTGCTTTTGTAGCTCCGCTTGATGAAGCTATATAGCTTGAAATGACCACAGTGATATTTATTTTAACTTTAGTGCTCTTTTTTTTGTTAAAGCTGTTTAAGTTTTACTGCTTACCTTGTCTGTTGATTGGTTCTAATTGATTACAATTACAGTCAAAGAACCAGAACCTTGTAACTGCATGGTGTGGAGCTACGTCAGATCCAATATACGTGTTAAATATATATGCTTAGAAGGAGGAACCAAAATATGCAATTATTAGCTTTTTGCTTATCAAATGTAGTTTTCTATTTCCAATTTAGAAATCGTTTTTTAAAAGTCTTACAGATTATTTTGTTTATATTTTGGTAGTCACCTTTTTGTTATTGTTTCTGGTTTTCACTTTTGTATGTTTAAAAATCCTCACAAAATCAGCAGGGTGAGAGGCCCATGTTGGGAGAACAACTGTTCCCTATTTCCCACAGCCATCTTTTTCTTAATCCTGTTTTTTAATTAGTAGCAAGTGGTCCTTATTTTGTTCTGCTTTTGTTCGCATTACAGTCTAACTTCTCGAGACTATATGCAGGTTAAATTACACAGCAACTATATTTGTGATGTCTTCACACAAATAAAGATTCCTTCTTGAAGGATTAATTTCCTCTCTTCAGGCACTGGAAGAGTAGCAGGCAGGTATGTACTTAGTCTAACTGACATTATCTGTATATTCCACTTTGTACCTTAGGGAGGATTGTTTTTTCTGACAAAGGAGGGTACCAGCATGAATACACGGAAAAATGGTATTTTAATTAAGTTCAGCTATATTTACTTAGGCTTCGCATTTCTTTTGAGTCTTACCAGGACGCATTCCTATGTGACTGGTTTCTTTCTTTGTTTTAATGGACTTCTGTGTTCACCCTTCCTTGTTCAACAATGAAGATTGATTTTCTCCATGCAAAGACCATTGAATGTCTGCTTTTGAGGTGTCTTATTTTTAGGAACATGCCTTTCACACATCCTCATTATGGGTATGAATTCATAAATGTCTTCTAAAACCAGTTATATAAGAGATGTATGAGTGTGCTAGAACCTTCTAATATAAAAACTAAAATACAAAACTTTTTTAACGTAATAGCAGCTCACATTTTCTCTGCCTTTTTATGACACTTGGAGAGAGAGCAAGGAGTGTCTTGTAACATCTATAAATACACAAAGACAGTGAACTGAAATAGTATTTACTTAATTTTTTCAAACACCCGTAAAATCTTTCCGCTACTCTGTCTGGTACTGGGGACCAGAGCTTCAGGCTTGCTAGGCAAGCCCTGCACCACTGACTACATCTCCAGCCCTCTAAGAAATTCTGATCTGTGAAGAATCAGCACACAGTTGCATGGCTCTCTTACTTCAGTTGGTTTCTGTCAGAGGACAGTTGGAAGCACGTAGAAGTTATTGGTCCTTTAAGTTAGTCTGGGGTTTATTACTCAAGACAGCCTGTTGGAGAGCTGTATGTGTAATTACATTGCAGTTCCTTGGTCCTACACAGATTGCCTTCTCTGAACTATTTTCAGCTTGACTGAATAACTGTGACAAACTGTTGTGTGGGATTCTGACATTTATCATGGAGATATTACTGATATGGTCTACCACATTCAGTACTTTCCCTGTGTGAAGTCACACTTCATTTGTCTGTTTTCTCATTGCATTTGTACTAACTGAAAATGTTTTTTTTTCTTAAGGTGATAATAGTCCCTTTTTGTCAGTTACTGAGAGTTTTGTACCCAATTTTTCCATTTTCCTTGGTGAAGAGAAAGCTCAGGCCTAAATTATTAGGCTTTTTGTAATTATTTAAGACCCGATGGGACAGATATCTGCATAGTTTAATTTATACTTATCTGATGTTGCTCTTTACATATCTTGGATGTGATTTTTAAATTTACTGTAAATCTTATTAGCTGCTTCAGATTAATTTTATAGAGGAAAGATTTAGAATATGCACACATGTACTTAGGAAATACATAAAATAAATTTATATCTAGTGTCTCATTTATTTTAATAGGTTGGAAGTAATGCACATAACCCCCAACTATAATTTTTTGCTCCCCTTTTTAAAAATCAAATGAGGTAAAGTCATATACAGGTTTTTACTGTAAAATGTGTGTCACCCTTACTCACCCTTCACGTCCTGTGCCTCCATGGAATCCAGTTGCTCACACACACACTGATCTGCAGTCTGCTGTGATTTCTGCAGAGCCCTTGTTGCTTGGAGGATGCAGCTGACAAGAGCCTATTTCTAGGTCGTTACCTGCCTACCTCTTTCAGGCAAGAGATCTCCGCTAGGCACCTGCAGCTGTCTTTGCGCCATCATCCATTTCATGACTTCCTTCAACCTATACTTTGTCATTGCTGTTTAATGATATAGATATACTTTCCAGATGATGAATTAGTTGGTTTTTAGTTTTTAGTTGGTTTTAGATATCAGTATAGGGAATGTAAGAAGAGTGAATAAATAATTTAGAGAGAGATTACTCTGCAATGCTTTACAGTGGACAGCCACGAGAATGTGGACTTTGGCATGGACGTACTTGTAGCTTGGTCTCACTATATACCAGTTTAGTAACTTTGACAAAATACTTAGCTTCTCAGATCTTCATGTCCCTTTGCTGTAAAATGGGAATGGCCCTATTTACAGGATGCTGTATTAAATGACCCAATATATGTACAATAGTTATTTATATGTTCACATAAACAGTTTTTAATATATCCTGGACATAAGTGCTGGCATATTTTTTTTAATTGGAAGGAAATTATGCTTGATGCCTTGAAAATCATGTCAAAATAGGATGGAAGGAATTAAACCAATTAGGGTATGTGCTCAGCTGAGTTACAGAGACCTGAAAGACAGTGGCTTAATTTCAGGCTTTGGTATTCCAACGCAATGAGAAGTCTGGTGGAAAGTGATTCAAGAACTGATTCAGGAGCTCAGGGATACTCAGGCCAAGGACCCGAGTCTTTTTCTCATAGTTGCAAGAAAAGCTGTTACAGCGCCTCTTCTCACGTCCACATTCCAGGAAACTGGGAGGAACAAGACAACAAAAGGAGAATAAAAGTGCTTGTGACTGGAAGGTGTCTCCCAAAAATGTCTGAGTTTTAATGGCCATTTGTGTCCTATGGACTGCCCCTCACACCCAGTGGCAAGGGAGGCTGAGAAGTATTTTCCAACTCATTACTCTGCTATCCCTAGCAAGATGAGAGTTCTATTAGTAAAGATGAAAGGGCAGATGAACATTGAGTAGACCGCAAGCAGTCCCCTCATATAGATATTATTGTTTGCTTTTTTTTATTTTAAAGAGAATAAAAACAAAACAAAACAGTAAAGCACAACAAAGCAGATCGGAACAGAACAATGCAAGCAGTACAGGTCTTCAAAACGTAAGGACAGGAAATTAACAATGGCTACCCTAGTGTCTCTTGTTTTCTTTGAAATGGTTGTTCATACATTCACACACAATAAACTCAAACAAAACAAGATAATATAAAACCAGATAAAACAAAAGAGTGAAAGGATTACAGGCCTTCAAATCAGACAATAAGAAATCAACGATGGCTACCTTAATGTCCTTTGTTTTCTTCAAAAAAACTAATCATATCTTCTCACATATTGCAATCAAGTAGTAGAAAACAGACAAACCAGTCTAGTCAAAGAATAAAAGCATTATTGGACTTTAGAACCTGAAGATATGAAATCAGCTATGGCTACCATAATGTCTCATTTTCTTCAATGTAGCTGTTCATATTTTGATATTTAATAAAATCTGCTCTTGTAAACTCTTTAGGAGTAGTTCTAAGCATGTGTAAGCATATACTTGTACATCTATCCTTTCTGTGCCAGAGGCAATAGTAGAACAACTCACAAGAAAAACAAAAAACAATAAAGACAGATAAATAACAGTAATAATTCTGTTTGCTTTTAGAGGCTTCATTTTTCCCATAATAGTCATCAGTGGGGGGTGGGAGGACAAGAGAGCAACCACCATTGGTGATGGCTGAATTTCATTTGGACATAACCAATCTTTGACTATTCAAAGGCAAATAGGAAAAAAAGGCACTTAATGTGATTTTTAAGAAGTCTCCAAACAGCTATGCGTGGTGCTTATAGCACCTTTACGTGTGTAATCTCATTAATTTTCACAGATTAGGCAGGCAATAATCTCTGTCCTATATTCTGTAGAGGATGAAAGCAAGGCTCAATAATATCCATTTCCCAAGGTCACAAAACCAGTAACATTAATACAGCCAGAATTCAACCTTACTCCATACCACTTTCCTGCCTCCACTACTTAAGAAATCCTGCAGAAACCTAATACTGCCCTTTAGTCCGTTTCCTGTAGTACTTTGTACTGTTAGGTCCATAACAGCTATGCTGATTTAATGAGTTGTATGCAAAACTGAGCTGAGTAGAACGTAAAGAACTGCTGAGGTGGTTGCTGAAAGTTGTTAAGAAGAGGCGGAGAGGCAGAGGCTGTGCTTCTCTCTTATCACCACCTCCTCTGCCTACTTCACTTATCTATCCTTTCCTCTCTCTCCCTAGCAGCTACAGTCATTGAAGCTTTATCTTTCACATGGACTACTGCAAAGAGTTTCTGTAATGGCCCCCAACACCCAGTCTTACTTTTTTTCAGTCTGTTCACCAACACATGGTATCTTAATTGATGGCATCAGAGGCTCTTCAGCTGCCTGCAGGATAGAATCCACGAGCTTTTGTGTGATGCACATGAGCCTTCATTGATATAGTCGTGCCCCTTTGTATAAACATCCAAGGCTATCGTATGTTACTATACAGTGTTTTATCATATGGTGAGCATATTCCTGTCTGCTGGAGTTTTTACATGCAGTATTTCTCCCTTTCCTGGAAAACTTTTTTTTTCGGTCCCTCTCCTCATGTTCATTTGATAAATTCCTGTTGATCCTTCAAACCTTGGCTTACATATCTTTCCTGGCTGTACCATCTTCGTTTGCCCTTAGGCAGTGTAAAGACCCTTCTTGCCCTGTAACACCTTGTGTATGTCCATGTTCTAGCTGTGTGTATCACTGTCAGGAGTGTCAGGAAGTGGAGATCCAGGTTAGCAAATCATCCTTGTGTTCCTTGTTCCCAGGATTCTGTGAGGTGTGTGCCAGCCCTCAATACATACTGAGCGTTTCATCCGTACAGCGCCATTTAATTAACTAAAGAGACTAGTCATCGCTGCCCTCAAAAACTGTCACTTTGGATAAATTTTTTAAAATTTTAACATTTTTTAAATTACTGCATATTGGTTAAACAGATTAATTGGTTTTACTTGTATACATTGGTGCTGGTGCGTAACATACTTTAATCATTTTACTCCCTCAGCCTCTTTGCCTCACCCTTTCCTCTTAGTCTCACATCTATCCTTGTAGATTTCAATGTATATAACATATTTTGATCATATCCATTCCCTCATTGCCCACTCTTACTCCCCCCTTCTCCTTTTTCCCTGCTTTTTGTTTAATAAT
>RJWT010005355.1:0-31167 GCA_004365215.1 Cuniculus paca | reverse complement strand
AGGCAAGCCTGGACAGCTCTGTCTCCAAAACAGTAGCAAAAAACTGCATCTATATTTATATTTATATCTATATCTGTCTTTGCCAGGAATGCAACTCAGTGGAAAGCACTGGGTAATGCATAACACCCTGAGTTCCATCCCCAGCACCATCAGAAAACCAAAATCAAACAATTTTTGTTCAGCATGGTAGTATCCATGATCTACAATCTATGTAGTAAGTTCAAGGCTAACCTGCTCTACAAAGTGAGGCCCTGTCTTTAAAAAAAAAAAAAAAAAACCCATCTCCCTGGCGTTTATAGGCTCATTTGTTCCAGGGATGTGCAGAGGTCACCAGAGGTAACATGTCTACTGTAAGGGTGCAGCAGCATCTGTCCACCCAAGCCTGGTGGTCCTAGTAGCTGCCTCCTGCCTCTGAGGCTTGCACCAGCTTGGCGTCACTCACCCATGTGGCATCTCTGCTTGGCCTTCAGTGTCTTCTCCACCCCAGGTCCACCAGTTGCTTCTCTTTCCACTTGCCATGTTCAGATTCCAGAGTAGCATTAGCTTAGCTATTTGGGGACAAGTTTTCCAGTCCTGTTCCCTTGCTTGGAAAATTGCCATGGGCAGGACAGTTTGTCTTAGAGGAAGGTGTTGGAAGTCCCAGAATATGGTCGTGGTGACACTGAGCAGAACCACACCCCGAACAACTTTTATTCCACATCTACTTCATTTTGCTGATTGGACATGATGAGCAGGAAGTAGCAAGTACTTAGAATGTCATTATGATTGACCTACCTGATATATTTTAGAGTAGAAAATGGATTTTACTCAAATATCTAATTGCTCTTGTATAGTTACAACAAGAATGAATCATTCTGTGGGCAGAAGCTGTGGCTGATTTGTGAGGTGTGAATGTTTGAGTTGAAGACAGTGGCATCTTTTGCTAATTACTAAATAAGCACATTTCTAGATCTCCACTAAAGGTATACTTAATTTGGCATTTACACATGTAGCTCCCTCCCCCACCCCCACCTTCAAACGTTACGATGTTTTTACAAAGGAGCAGCTCTGTGGGGTTGGAACCAGTGAGTACTTGGTGTTTTCTGTCCTATCCTTTAAGGATGAGCAGGTGACCTTGCAGCAGGACGTCACTGACAGCCCTGTGCAAGTGGGATTTGGGTTGTGAACCTCTCTGGTTACTTAGTGTACAGCTATTTTAATGTCTGTTTTTATTACTTACTCATCTTGGTAGTCTTAATTTTTTCAATCCTATTTTGCTTCTCTTACTTTGATCTAATTTGGAAATTTAATAAGCAATTCATGCCAGACTTCCCCTTAGAACAACATTTTTTCTAGAGTGGTTGATTAAATTATTAGGTGAATACAGAGTTTGGGTTTTGTTGTTGTTTTTCTTCATGTCATAGAGTTTGGTAGAGGAAATGAGTATAGTAATTGTCAAACACAAAAAAACTGACCTTGTCATTAGGCTATCTTTGTATTCAGGCATAATGAATACTACATATTTTCATTTTAAGGACAAGATTTTAACATGAGTATAGTCAGTAATCAGATTTTTTTTTATCACTCTATATCATTGCATCATACTATTAATTGATTAAAAATACATAGACTCTGTGAATGTTTGGGCTACAGCAGAAATCTGGGGTACATTTTTCCACTTCATGTAGTATCAATCATTTTTCACTTTTTAGTGCACCAAATGGCCTGTGACTTAAATTTATATTGTCTTTCATTTTAGAAAGCCATCAACTGGAAGTCTCCAAAGATAAACTGTTAGGCCATTTCTAACTTGAAAGTAAAAGTTAGATCTACTTTTGTAAAGGTCACATAATGTAGATTTCTAAGATATATTATGAATAATGTGTTATGGATTATATTCTATTTAAATTGTTTACATAAAGGTAAATGTATGTCTATTTTGTACTAAAAAGTATCTTATACATTCAACCATTTTTATTTGTCTTTTGAAGGTTAGTTTTCCTTTGTTTTGTTTTTAAACTTCAACTAAGGCAGCTGGCCCCACCAAGGTTTGTGTTTCTTTGTTTGTTTGTTTAGTTTTGGTTTTTTGAGACAGGGTCTCACCATAGAGCTCAAGCTGGTCTGGACTCATGCTGTAGCCCAGGCTGACCTTGAACTTGAGGCAGTCCTCCTGCCTCAGCCTCCCAAGTGCTGGGATTATAGGGATACACCACCATGCTCAGCTTCAACCATTTTTATATCATTATTGTTCAAGTTTGTGTTGAAAAATAACAGGAAAGCCAGGCATGGTGCCACATGCCTATAATCCCAGAGCTCTGGGAGGATGAGGCAGGAGGACCTCAAGTTCCAGCTCTGTGTCAAAAGTAAAAAGTGAAAAGGGGGCTGTGGAGGTAGCTCATTATTAAGTTCCTGGGTTCCATCTTCAGTACTGGAAACATTTGTTTTTAATGGACTTTAATTTTGATTTTGGTCTGAGTTTATTTTTGATCAGTAAGCTAATCACGTCACTATCCTTTCTAAGACTAAGACCTCTCTGTTTAGTTCAGAATAGAGTTTGTGGTACACATTTTTGTTATTTTCAGAAATTAAGTCAAAGTAGCCTTATATGAAAGGTAGCCTTATGTGGAGAGCCTTATTGCAAAGATACTAGAGTATTTAATTTGTAGTATTTTTTCTAAAATTCAGAATCTTGGGTATTTTGGGGCATATAAGAACTTGAGAAGAGTTCTCTATTTAGTTATGGGCAAGTTGTATTAAATACACTGAGAATGCCTTTATACTTGGGAGCATTTCTATTGGGTAAAGTTGTACTTTGGTTTCCTGTTAGGCTCTGTCTTTTGATAAAGTTCATCAGTGGGTAAATTTCTCTTTGTGTATGTGATGAAGACACTTGCCTTAAAATAGAACACTTGTGTGGTCAGATTGTCTTCCCAGTGACTCATCTTTCTGTGCATTTGGTGGCTGCAGGCCTCATAAATTCCAGGGAAGTAAGAAAGAAAATGAAATGGCCTTTTCTTGTTAATAATCTGAGCTTGGATTAAAAAGTATTTTCATCACGTAAAGCATTTGTGGAAAAAATAATAATGTTTGACTTTAATGTGAAAGACAGAAAGTGATAGAACAGATAAAACATGCGATAACTTTAACCATTATTTTAACTGGCCCTATTCTCCATGGGAATAGTTATTAAATGTGGATGGGGTCAGTTTTACTGCTTCCACTGTGTGTCCATCCATGTCATGAGGAAACAGAGGTACTGTGTCAACCAATAAGGAAAGTAATTTGGATAGTAAGATTGATTTAAGGTAATAATTGTATCTTCTGATAGCTCTCATACATACAATGGTTTATGGATATAGATTTTTGTCTTCTAATAAAAAGATTCTTAAAATCAGCTCAACTTAGTAATTTTTTCACATTTTATAGATGATTAATAAAATGTATAATCATTTGGGTCATAGCTTTTCTTACTTGACTGTGTTACCAATGTATTTATGTCAGATCTTTAATAACACCTATAAATGTACATCAACTATCTAATTCACGGTCGAAGCTTTTTAGCACTCCACTCCTTAAGGAAATAATATTTTATAATAAATTAACTTTGTTATGATATAAATATGTTGAATGCACATCTGAGGAAAATTCTGTACAGCTTGACCATTTGAAGAGTTAATAAATCTTGACCTTAAGAACTACTCCTGCTGATGCTATGTACATGTTATTGTCTGTTGAGTTGATTTCATTAATTAGTGTATCTCATTCTTGATGGACTTATTTCCCTTCTGTTCTGAACCAAGACTTCATTTTGCAATAAATGACTGGTGGAGGAAGCACAACAGATGTCTCCTGGCTGTGATGGTATCCCTGGGGGATGAGTGGCTGCAAATTGATCTTGATCATCTCCTGACTTATGTTCATATCTTTTTGTCTCCCTTTGACTACACCTCTGTGGTGAGAACATAATTAATCTATGTGAGGTAAGTTTCCAGGTGATGATAATGGTAGCCATAGGCCCACAACAGGTGTAGAGTTAAAATTCAGCCTGCTCTTGAATTCACAGTGATCCTCCTGCCTCAGCCTCCTGAGTGCTGGAATTATAGGTATATACCACTGCAACCAGCTGAAATTGTGCCTTCTTACCACTTGTTTACAGTATATTCTCTGTTATGGTTTATATCTAGAATGTTCTCCAAGACACTCATGTATTCCGAGGTGGGACTTTTGGAAGTATTGGATTATGGGTTTCCTATACTCATCAGTGGGTTAATCCACTGAAGAGGTCAGAGCTAACTGTGCCAGTAGGAGTTGGGCTTTGTCTTGGTTAGTTTTCTCTCATTGCTGAAACAAAATACCTGACATCCAAAATTAAGGAAGGAAAGGTTTATTTAGCTCACAGTTTGTGGAGGTTTATGTCCGTAATCAGCTGGCTCCAAGGCAGGGTGGCATAGCAAAGGGCAACAGTTCATGGCAGTGGAAGACAGCAAAAGCAGCCAGAGCATGAAGGGAAAAGCCTTTCCCCTGCTTACATTGTAAGCAGGCCACACACAAACACCCCAGGGCAGGTGTAGTACTCACACCATCTGCGTGCCCTTCTCTTACACAGGGTGAGGATGTGTACAAAGTGAGGACCCTGGCTCCCTACTGAGTCACTTAAACTTCTCAAGTTGACACAGTGTATCAACCGTTCCAGGCCTGGTTGAAAGAGGTGAGTCACTGGCAGGATATAGTCTTGTTCTTGTCTTTTTTCTTTTTACTTCCTGGCTGTCATGAGTTGAGCACCTTTTCCTCTGCCTGGTCCATCTGCCATCCTGTTTCTGTGTCAGAGCCGGCTGAACATAGACTGAAACTGTGAGCCAAAATAAACCTTTCCTTTGTTGTGGGTGTTAGGCATTTTGTCCCAGCAATAGGATAGTGACTGAGACATTCTCAGTGACAGAAATACCTACTGGGCCCTTTCATTTCCTCCTCTCTTCTTGCACCATCCCGGCCCACACCCCAAGCCCTCACTCCCCCACCCTTGACCTGGGCAGTTCTTCCTCACAAGGCCCAACAACATGGTGGACACTTGCGCAGGTAGAAGACTGACAGAACCAGGTGACCATTTCCTGGTGGCAGAGCCCTTGCTTGCCTTGAATGCCTCAGCAGATCCTGGCAGGGGTTTAATTGTGAAAACTACCCCTTCAGGAGTATATGTGAGAACTTTGGAGGGCAGAGAAGTAGGACCTTTCTTTCTGGGCAGTGGTTCAGGCAAGGCTCAGCATCGCTTCAGGATCTTTCCAACCCAGGTATGAAAGTCTGCACGTCTCCCCCCCACTACCACTACTAGCCTTCCTTTGACTTATTACTTCAAGAGCTGAGCATGAACTCAAAAACCAGTGGGGAATCACAAGAAATTTGTGATAATTGCATTTAAGATAGAAGGCCACTTGTCAGGTAACACTTGCTGCTAATTAAAGTAATGATTTCTAAACCATGAGGTTTTCTTTAATTTTCTTTTCTTTTTCTTTTTTTGTCTTTTTGAGACAGGGTCTCATTATGCCATTCAGGTTGGCCTTGAGCTCACTTTGTAGCCCATGCTGGCCTCGAACTTGCAACAATCCTCCTGCCTCAGCCTCCTAAGTGCTGGGATTACAGGTGTGCGCCACCATGCCCAGCTTTTTGCCACGAGGTTTTCTTAGTTTTTTCTCTATATTTTATTTTTAGACCTAATCAAGTTTTTGTTTTGTTTTAAGAAAAAAATGACAGCAAATGTCAGACAGAATATTATATGGTTGAATTATTTTTCACAAATTTAAAAGAAGTATAAGCCATTGTGCATGATTGAAATTTTAGTTACTTGAGAAGATCATTAACATTTTGGTAAAAACAGGAAGAATTTTCGCGGGTCACCTGTGTCCCCCTCTCACAATGGAATCACAATTTGAAAAGGCGATACACAACAGTCAAAGTTCCAGGCCTTTCAAAATACCTTGTCATTTGCGTTCAGGTTGTGAGGACAGTGAGGTTCTGATGATGGTTTGGCCCAAAATGAGTTTTGGCACTCCGCTACAAGAGCAATGTAACCTTTTCAAGGCCAGAATTTTTGTCTGTGTGGGTGGTCCTTCTCTGTACTGAAAATGTTGTAGTAAGTGTTTGTGCTTTGCCAAGGCCTGAAGAATTTATGGAGCTAGAAGTGGGGGTCTTGAGGAGAGAAGCAACAATTTTTTTTTTTTTTGAGACCGGTTCTCTGTAGTTTAGACTGGCCTTGAATTCACTTTGTAGCCCATGCTGGCAAAGCCTGAGCAACTTCTTTTATTGGACTTAGCTAGGAGAAATTTAACTCTGTTTGTTTATCTGTTTTTTGAGACAGGCTGGCCTTGAACTCCCTATGTAAAGCCAAGGGTGGTCTCAAACTTGGGGCAATTCTCCTGCCTCAGTCTCCCAAGTGCTGAGATTATAGGGATGCACTATTACACCCAGTTTAACTCATTTTTAAAATACATTGAATTTTTTACCCAGACTTGGTGGCACACACCTGTAATCCTAGCACTTGGGAGGCTGAGGCAGGAGGATTGCCAGGAGTTCGAGGCCAGCCTGGGTTACAATGTGAGTTCAATACCAGCTTGGAATGTATCGCAAGACCCTGTGTCAAAAAAAAAAAAAACAAAGCCTTGATTTTTAAAAAAATGTATAAAAGTAGTGGAATGCATATACTAGACAATGTAGAAAATGGAAAAATGTAATCCTATAACTTCCCAATCATGGGAACAACTTCCTGTCATCACTTGCTGAATTTCCTTCTTATCTCATTTCCTCCTGTGCTAGGCTGTCACCACCCATGTCCATAAGGAACGCCTGGTAGGCAAAGAACCCGAAGGTTAGGTTAAAGGCCATCAAAAATGGCTGTTGTGAGGTCTCAGAGGACCAGAAGCTTCCTAGAGGAAAGGTTCTTGAATTTCCATAGGGAGACAGACCCTTAAGGATTTGCAGCACTCGTAGGGTTCAGTGAGTACCAACGCAGGAGAAGGGGGCTTGTTTTGGCACTTAGGTTCTGTTGAGGAAGTGAACAGAGAAGAGTATGAGGGGTGTTGGGTGAGTGCGGGCCGGGTCAAGAAAGGCCTTACACATCAGCCAAAGGTGGTGGGCATTATCCTGCAGATGGAGAGCATGGATTGACAGAAGTCATACGAATTACCTAGCAGGGTTTGTACTTAAAGGTAAATTACTGTCTGCTGTGTCAAAGGTGCAGTGAGACTGGGGGACCATGGAGCCGCTTTGGGGAGTAGTACAGTCATCATCCAGGTAGGAGTAAGAGATGAGAGTGGACTCAGTAGCAGTGTCGAGAAAGAGAAAGAAGCTTTTCGTGGGGAGGAGTTCCAAAGACTGAGTTGAGGAGTCTGGGTACTGTCCAAGTATCCCGCGGACTAGTGGCTCTGTGCCTGGAGCCCTGAGGAGGATCGCATCCAGAATCCTCCAAATGGTCAGGATTCAGAAATCCGTGGCTTAGAATGGAAGTAGAAACTCATTTAGAAAAGGATATGCAAAATGATTTTGAGAGAGTGTTTTAATCACTTTCCTGTTTGTAGGACAAAATACCTGATATTGGCATGTTAAAGGAGGAAAAGTTTATTTTGGGCCACAATTTCAGTTCATAGTCAGCTGGCTTCACGGCAGAAACAGGATGGTAGGAGAAGGTGCTCAACCCATGGCAGCCAGGAAGCAAGGAGAGAAGAGAGGAGCGGAGGGAAGACGCACCATCCGAAGCAGTGCCCCTGTGACACACCTCCCCCACCCAGGCCCCGCCTCCGTAGCACTGCCATCTGCAGAGATTCCCCCTGGGTGGATCCGGTAATGAGTATAGTGCTAACTCTAACCCACAGTCCAGTCACCTTCCAAACACATGAGGCTTAGGGGCACTTCGGATCGAAACCATAGACTGTTGAGAGTATAGAGGAACTAACCCAGAAGAAAAGGAGTGAGGAGTACAGGGGAGGTAATGCCTCCCATAGTCAGGTGACCCTCAGAACAGAAATACCCATTGAACTCAGCAACAGGAAGCCTATGGGGACTTCAGAGAAAATCCTTCTGGTGACTTAGTGGGCAAGAGCAGATACATCAGTTTTCATAAACACAGTGATGGGTGCATAGGGTGAACATAAACATTAAACTCAACATTAAACTCTGACTTTACCCTGCACTGTGTAGTGTCCATAGCCCTTACTTTGAAATGTCTGCATTTAGGTGTACTGGAAGCTGTCTGTCCTTAGGATAAAATTCTCAGAAGTGGACTATTTTTATGACTTTGAAAATACTGGTTGTCCTACTGGTTTTCATTTGGAGTGTACCGATTTGCGTACAGTAATGTATTAGGTAATCAGTATTACCTAATACATTGTCAGTTTCACCACACTCTCATCAACACTGGATTTTACCTCATTAAACTAGTTTCCAATACAACTAATGAACAGTGGCTTCTCACTGTGTAGGGCTGTAATAGTATTTTGGTTATCACCTTCAGTTTCTGGCCAATCAGATAAGAAAACGATACACATGTTAGATTTGAAGGTTTAAAATAGAAATGGAAAACAAGTGTGTCAGACTGTCTGAGCACTGCTGTGAGGCTAACGGCTCTTATACTGGGGTCCTGATTAAAATGATTAATTAATCTCTTTGGGTCTGTTTCTTGACTAAGAATTTTCTGGTGTTTTCTAAGGCTCTTTCTAATGCTAAGGTTCTGGGCTGTTGAGCTCTGTTCTTTATTTGCCTCACCCAGCTCACAGCTGGTCCCAGATAAACATGAGGCAATTTACTGAAATCTTCCATATCAGAAAACATAGTCTGGAAAAAAGAAAAGAAAAGAAAACAGTCTCCCTTGGAGTAGGAGGATATTACTATGAAAATGATAAGGACTCATACGTATTATGTTAATTTAGAAAAAATGAATCCCAGATAATCAGAAATAAGAAAGTCAGTCTCACCTGTAATGCTGTACCTACACTCTCACCCTGTTGTTCATCCGACTCCTGCTCATCCTTCAGGACTTGTGGATCCCTATCTTATTCACTTTTCTGTCGCTGGGGCACACCACCTGACAAGAAGCTTGTTTCGGGGGAAAATGTATTTGCGCTCACTTCTTTTAAAGATTTCACTCCCTGGGCAGATCCAAGGCAGAATGGTATGGCAGAGGAGAGGAAAGATGTAGAGAGTGAAAGAAGGAGCTGAGGGGGGAGACATACCCTTCCAGATCACATTCCCAGTGACCCATCTCTTTCAACCAAGCCCTGCCTAACTGCACATTCAGCTATGAACTCAACAGTGGAGTTTGGCATACCTGAATTCAATCATCTCTAAACGCGTGAAGCTTTTGGGAATATGTTTACTATTTAAAGTAGCATTCTGTTGGGAGCAGCTGAGCTAGAGTTCAGCAAACTCCTTCGGACTAGAGCAAAGCCGGTCCAGCAGATGTCTGACCTTGGTGTTCTCCCTGTTAACTGTAGCACCCATAGCTCTGAGAATGTTTCACTTTCAGTGTTCTCAGCAAAACACCGAGACCTTGCAATTTTGACTGCGTCATGCACTTCCCTCCTTTTTACTGTGTATAAATAAAGACACAGACCCATGCTGGGTTGTCACCACCTCTCCATCAGAGAGGTCAGGTCCCACCCAGTCCCAGCTTTCCTTTTATTATGTGTGGGTTTTTTTTAATCTCCCATCAACCCCTCTCAGGACATTGCTGGCTGCATGGGTCAGCCCCTAAACCCCAAAAGACTCATGCATATTTCTTTATACAAAATGCATTTAGTCCATCTCTTAAAAAGGCAACCAAAAAAAAAAAGTCAACTAAAATTTTAACAGTTCCAACATTGCTGAAAAGTCCAAGTGCAAATTCTCCTCTGAGACTCAAGGCAAACTCTTAGCTGTGACCCCCTTGAAAAATAAAGTCAAACACTGCTGGCATACAATGGTACAGAGTATCTATTTCCATTCCAAAAGGGAGGAAAAGGGAGATAGAAAGTCAAACCAAAGCAGGATGAAAGCCTAGTAGTCTGAAGATTAAAATCTCTGGCTCTATGTTGATCACATGGGTTAAAGAAGTGACTTCTAAACAGCTGGGGCAGAGGTCCCCCGCCCCCAGTGTTGCCAGTTGTAGCCTTCAATGGCTTTTTTTTGAGTGGCTTTACTTGCTGTCTGCAGCTTCTCTTAGCAGATGTTTCATGTTCCTGGTTTCTCCAACTTCCTGGGGACTCCAATTCAATTTTGCCTTCCCTCTCACAGCTTCATGCACTGGCCTGTCAGGGCCACACTGCCTGACTTTCCAGACTTTCTCCTGATATGTGGGTGGAAGCCTCCCTGATCCCACAACTCTTGCATTTTGCATGCTTGTAACTCTAGCACCATATGGATGACACCAAAGTCTGACACAAGCTCAAACAGTAACCAGGCTCCCTTGGATCATGGCTACAGCATACTCTGAGTGCCTGAATGACTGAGCACTGTGAACTGAATCCTGGGTAACTAATTGTCCAAGTGGCCATTCTTGTGCAGGGTGCCCTGGGACCTTTTTCAAAGGAAGGTCTTTTGAAGGAATTTTAACATACCCTTTTTACATTTTGGAGCCTATAAAAGGGTGGGTTACTGATTCCTGAGATGCTGTACTCTCAAACCATCTTTCCTGTTGATGGAAAATATTTAGCTTGTTTTTAATGCTAATCTTTTAACAACCATACTCTCTATGACCCCAACTTGGCAGGTTCTTCCTTTCTGATCAAACTGGAGACTTTTTATAAGTTTTGGACCTGTCTTTTGTTCCTGATTCTCAACATAGATCTTGCTAAAAGCAGCAAGCAGTACCCATAATATAGCTTGAACACTGGGCTGTATTCAGATTTCCTCTACTGGTTTGATTATTCTACCATCCTTAATCTCAGTCTCACAAAACATCTCAAAACATGAGCAAAATGTGAACACATTTTCTGTAAGATCATAACAAAGATGGTATTAGTGCAACTGCCACTGGAATCCTTGTTCCCAACTGAAATCTCCTCAGTTTGGCCTTTACTATGCACATTTCTATTAGCATTCTGGTGTTCTTTGTTGTTGTTGTTGTTTTGTTTTGTTTTGAGACAGGGTCTTGCTACATAGTTTAGGCTGGCCTCAAACTCATGGCAATCCTTCTGTCTCAGTCTCCTGAGAGCTGGGATTATAGGCATCCACCACCACACTATGCTCAGCATTGTGGTCTTCTGAGCTCTGACCAATATCACATGCACATCAATCACTGTTCATGATATTCTAGGGCTTGTCTAGCCCACTTCACTTTTTCATTCTCCCACAAACCACTTCCAAAGGCTTCTAAACCACTTGGTCATGTGTAGTTACAGCAACGCCTTCACTCCTGCTATCGAAATCTGACTTAGTCACTTTCTCATTGCTAGGACAAAATGCCCAACACCCACAATTTAAAGGAGGAGAGGTTTATTTTGGTTCACAGTTTTGTAGTTTCAGTTCATGGTTGACAGGCTCAGATACAGAAATGTATGGGGCAAGGCCTGCTGTGGAAAAAAGCTGCCCACATCATGATGGCTGGGATGGGAGGAGCTAGAGAGAAAGATGCACCCTTCCAGGTAACACCACCAGTGACCTGTCCCTTGAACCAGGCCCCTCCTCCCAGCAGCACATTCAGCTGTGAACTCAGTAGTGGGTTAATCCACTGATGCATATGGTGTCCCCATGATCCACTCACCTTCTGTAGAAGACCACTTGGACAGCTCTCCTTGAGTACAGAACCTGGCCCTATGTCCATGTACTGATGTGTACCGAGCTGGCTAAGCTATTTCCTTCTCCCTTCAATTGGGAGAGCAATGTAAATAGGGCTAGCTGAGGTATTGATGTGTAATATTTGAAACCAACTGACAGTTTCCTGTTTCTTCACCTTGTGTCTCCCTATAAACAGTTGAGCACAGCGGGATGGCCAAGCCACATAACTCTAGGAATGTCAACTGGGTTTGAGCCTCATGATAGAGGCTATGACTTCCCAGGGCACAAAAGTTTACATATCAGAAACTGAGGGCTAGGGATATAGCTCAGTTGCGTAAATACCTGCCTGGCAAGTGCTAGGTCATGAGTTCAATTCCTGGTACCCAAAAAATAAAAAACCTGAAGCAATAGCTTCCTAAACATTTAAATGCTACTCCAGTTGAGTTATGCAGATTGATCTTTCTGTATTCCTTTCTCTCTGCTTATTGCAGAAGTGCTTTCTGACCTCCTAGCTAAACCGAGCTCTTAATCTTATGTAATTCTCGCCATTCTCACCATCACTCATCCTTGAGCCACTCCCTTCTTCATGAGTTAATAAATTCTGGGTGAGGCCCTGGGTGTGGGCTTTTGTCCCGTTTATCCTCACCTGGATAGGACTTAGGACCCCTTGGCTGCCTATAACTATGAACATGTCTTAGTGTCTTTTTCTTGCTGTGGGTTGCACTGGAAGTGGTAGATTGGAATTAACTCACCAGGATTCCAATTACGTTGGTTTGTTGTTTTTTTTTTTTGCACCAGGGATCAAACTCTCAACCTCGAGCTTGCCAGGCAGGCGCTTACACCACTGAGCTAAATCCCTGGCCCTTGTCTTTTGAGACAGGGTCTCTATGCCGTTCAGGTTGACCTTGAGCTCACTTTGTAGCCCAGGCTGATCTCGAACTCGCAACAATCCTCCTATCTCAGTCTCCTGAGTGCTGGGATTACTGGCATGCGCCACCAGGCCCAGCTTCCAATTACGTTTTAATGGGACCACTAAGAGAACAGGAAAAGGGATTACAATATTTGGATTACAATACCTTTCAAAAGCTCCACCTAGTAAGCCTTGTAATAGATTAGATTTATTACATGTCGTCCTTTACTTATTAGCACTTATGAGCTGTCAGTGCCTCACCAGAACAATGTTCTTCTATGCGTAATTCATTCATTTCCCTAATACCTAGCACAGGCTAGAACATCGTTGGTGCTCAATAAATGTTGAATGAGCACAATACACTTAGCCAGTTCTTTTTAACATTTTTACATTCCTTTTGTGCTTTTTCCCTATATACTAAGTTTTTTCTTCTAAGAATAAATTTTGCATTGTTTTTTATTCTCATTGAATCTTTTCTGTCTGGTAGCCTATTGTTTTGTAGTGATTTATTCTCACTCATAAAATAGTCCCTTTGAGGGAGGGCTGATCAGGGTTAGGTGCAACCTAGGAGACTTAAAGTAGTAGTCAGTTGAGTTTTTAAAAAATGGTCAAACTGTCTAAAATGATTGGGTGTTCCAAAGGTTAGCATGATTTATTACTGTGAGTAGCAGTCCCAAGGGCACTGAGTGACCCAGGAGGTTGAGGAAGCCTTTCTGGCATGCCTCACACACATGATGTTGCTTAGTCTTTGCAGTAATCCTATAACCCCCTCTTACAGATAAAGAAAATCTCTCAGGATAGTGAGATACTGTAATATCCCCAAGCCCGCTAGCTATTTGTGGCTCAGCTACATTCCAGCCTAGGTCTTCTAACCCTGAGTCCTTACGCTACACGGGCTATCACGTCGCTGTGCACAGTTCCCTCGGTAAAGGCAGCCAGCAGTCTTGGTTCTCTTGGGGCAGAGCTGGCTTTGAAATTAGTTCTGGGGCTTAACCTTGATGCATGTAACCAGTTATCTCCTCACTGCTACTGTTAGCCAGTTTGGGGCAGTTAATTTATTCTGCTGAATCTGTATCCAACAAGCCCAGAACATGAAATCAGTGGATGAGCATACTTTTAATCAGAAACCCTACAGTTCATGTTGTGTTGAGTAGCTGAAGACTGAGGCCAGGCTTTCCAGCTCTGGTTTAGCAAACCTTTGATTCAGAGTTTCTATGTCCTTCGGCCTGGCCTTTTGTAAAGATACTAAGAGTTTCTAGAAGCCTGACAGGAATGGTGTGACACAGTTTGAACAGCTAAGCCACAGCAGCATTTTCAGGTGGAAATCGAGCAGTCACGCGGTAGCTCTATACTTCACATGACGAAGCTGAAATTGAGTATATTCTTAATCACAGTAGACTCGGAATGGGCTGCTGTGATAAGCGTCAGCTTTGTTCAAAAAGAACTGTTATTACTAATAATCATTAATCATTATGATGCCATAAACTCTGATACAGAAGACTAGGAAAATTAAAGGAGGAATAAAGAGTATCATGTGCTAGTCTTATTTAATCACATACAGCATCCTGTGGTGTGACTTTAATTCTTTCTTTCTTTCTTTCTTTCTTTCTTTCTTTCTTTCTTTCATTCATTTATTTATTTTTTGCAGCACCGGGAATCGAACTCTCAAACTTGAGCTTGCCAGGCAGGTGCTTAGGCCGCTGAGCTAAATTCCCGGCCCTTGTCTTTTTGAGACAGGGTCTCACTATGCCGTTCAGGCTGGCCTTGAGCTCACTTTGTAGCCCAGGCTGGTCTCGAACTCGCAATGATTCTCCTGTCTCGGCCTCCCGAGTGCTGGGATTTCAGGCATGTGCCACCAGGCCTGGTTTGACTTCAATTTTTTAATAATAGCTCTTCTTCGTTTATGGAGTTTTTGTGGCTGCCTGATTACCAGTGAAGCCACTCAAGCTCTTCCTAATAATTTTAAAATACACATTTGTGTGCATACTTAAAAATGGTTAAGATTAAGATTAACCAGGCTTGGTGAATGCTCTTGTGATCCCAGTACTTAGGAGGCTGAAGCAGAAAGATTGCTTCAAGTTCAAGGCCAGCCTGGGGTACACAGTGAGGCTCTGTCTCAAAAAACAAACAAAAACAAGTTAAGTTGGTGAAGTTAATGATACATGTTTTTCACCAAAATTTAAGAAAACCCACACATTTTTGGTGATTCATTATCTCTCTTATGCATCTCACTTCTGATCTCTCTTATGCATCTCACTTCTAATTTTTTGAAAGTTTTAATTAGTTTATTAAGTTGCAAAAGATTGTTGCAAGGATGTAAATAATACGGCAATCTATGAACTGAAGAATAAATTCTCCATTCTCCAAATTGAACCCAACAGGTCCCACTGGTAGTAGTTTATCGTGTAACATGTTGGGCCTTTAAATATATGCATATATAATAGCATACATTTGCCTACCTCTAGTTCAAAAAACACAAGGACAATAGCCAAAACATGGAAACAGTTCAATGTTCATTAGTAGATGACTGAATAAACAAAATGTGGTGTATATGTAAGATGGACTGCTATTCAGCTTTGAAATGAAGTGAATTTTTTTTTTTTTGAGACAGGGTCTCGCTATAGTTCAGGCTGGCTTTGAACTCATGGTAATCCTCCTGCCTCAGCCTCCTGAGTACTGGGATTACAGGCATGTACCACCATGCCCGATCAATGAAGTGAAATTCTAATGCATACTGAGATATGAATGAACCTTGAAAACACTATGCTAAATGAATAAGCTGACTGTCAAAGGACAAATATTACATGTCACTGCTTATGTCAAAGGGGAATAGATTACTAGGTGTTGAGTTTCTGTTTGGAACAATGAAAAAATTCTGGAAATGAGTAGTGGTTATGATCAGATGTTATTGTGAATGTACTTAGTGTCACTCATTTGTTCACTTAAAATAGTTAAAATGGTAAATTGTACGTCGTATATTGGGCCACAATATAAAAAGGAGAAGTGAATATATAATTTTCTTTTCTACTTTAAACATTTAGGAGTAGTAGCTAGCTGGGCATGGTGGAACGTGCCTGTAATCCCAGTACTGTGGGAGGCTGAGGCAGAAGGATTGAAAGCTCAAGCCCAGTGTGGGCAATTTAGCAAGACCCTGTCTCAGAAAAAAAAAAAGGCAGAAGGTGCTGGGGATTTATTAGCTCAGTGTGAAAGCCCTGGATTCAATCCTTTGTACTTCTTTTAAAAAAAAATAGCTAATGGACTGAGTATATAACTCACTGTGTATATAACTCAGGACCTAGCATGTGTGAGGTTCTGGGTTCAGTCCCCAGCACTGGGGCGGGGGGAGGTAGATAACATGGAATATGAAATGTTTTAAAATATAGCTATGCTTCAAAACTCAAAGTTTGTATTAGCTGATTTGGAGTCAGTTATTCAGCAATAGCCAACAACCTCCAGATCCACAAAGGTCTTTTTCTCCTTGCACAGTGAATCTATCTCAGGTGGCCCCCTCTATGCCACATCCTCTTTATTTAGGATCGGCGATGAAGGAGCTGCCCTTAGGAGACCATTGCAATTCTTATGTCACAGAAAAAAGAGAAGACAGTTGGAAGCATGAGACTGTGAGTGCGTGTGCGCATGCGTGTGTGTGTGTGTGTGTGTGTGTGTGCCGAGTATTGAACCTGGGGCCTTAACACTGAGCTACATTCTCAGCCATTTTAATTTAGTTTTTAGTTTAGCTTAGTTTAGTTTAGAGTTTAGTTTAGTTTAGTTTAGTTTAGAAGTAGGATTTCACTAAATCACTAAGTTGCCCAGCCTGGGCTCAAATTTGTGATCCTCTTGCATCAGCTTCTCAGAGTGTTGGAATCTAAAGAATTGATAGATCTTTCACTGATTGCTTGATTGATTGATTGATTGATTTTTTTTAAAGACAGGGTCACTATGCAGTTCAGGCTGGTCTTGAACTCACTGTATAGCCCAGGATGGCCTCAAACTCTCAGTGACTCTCCTGCCTCAGCCTCCTAAGTGCTGAGATTAAAGGCATGAGCCACCACACCTGGCTCCATCTTTGTTTTTACAAACAGAAACAAAGTTTAATGATGGTCGTGAGTGTACTGTACAACAGTCACACAAAACAACCCTGAAACAGTTCAGGTCAGAAAACCCAAACCACTCCAACTACTTCGCACAGAGGGATACAGGAAGTTAGCTGTTTCCAAAATCATTGCCAGGCCTGAGAATAATATAAGTATTCACAGATATAATTTTTTAAAAATGGTATCTAACAGTTTCTGGCAGATAATGTGTTAGATGACTCTTTATCAGATAAAAATTTAAAAGATGTATCAAGTTGAGAGCTGTCACAGGATTCATGATTGCAGTTATATCATCACAGCCGTGATTCAGATGCCAGGAAGTCACGGCTGCCGCCATCAGTGCGGGTTCCTCCTGCCCACAGAGGCGGTGGTTAGACACTGGGATTCAAGTCCCAGAGGAGCCTTGAGAGCTTCGCCCTCGGGCTGCACAGGGCAGGAGCAGGGTCTCCACCTCAGCTTATCCTCCCATTCCTCTTCGTGTTCGTGAGTGGTTGGAGCTCAACTGCAGCTGAAGCTCTGGGTGTCACATCGTCTGGGAAACATGAATTTTTTTGCTTTCCAGCCCCTATCATTCCGAGTGGTGCAGAGAAGTGTGTGAGAATCAGTGTCAAGTGCCAATTGAAGGCATGACGTACAAGTAACTAAGAAGCGGCTTTTGGAGAAATGTAGATGATCTCTAGGAAGAAAATTGTAACGCAGCGCTGAAGGACACCCCAGGCAACTTGCACAGACACTCCACGTTCTTGCACGAGAAGGCTCAGCATCCTAGAGAGTTCAGTTCTCTAAGTTCATTTATGAGCATAATGCACGAACCATAAAAATGGCAATCCTTGTTTAGAACTAGATGTGCCGATTCTAATAGTCGTGTGGAAAAATAAACAAGAATGGTGAGGGAAATTGGAAAAGTAGACCAATGAGAGCCAACTAGCCCAAACAGATCTTAAAGCACACAAACTATTAAAAATGAAAGCCATGTGAGCTGGGGATTTAGCTCGGCAGCATAAGTGCCTGCCTGGTGTGAGGTTGTGAGTTTGATCCCCAGTGCCAAAAAAAAAAAAAGAAAGAAAGCAGTGGTGTACTGGAGATTGGATAGACACAAATTAATGAAGATTGCATAAGGAAACATGGATGTCAAAGGGATCACTTTGGATCAGTGCAAAGAAAGATAAACTATTCAACAAATTATATTGAGACTATGAGGGAGCCATCTGGGGAGGGATTTGGGTCCCTGCCATAAGGCATACACCAGAAAACCTTCAAATGGATAAAGGTTATAGATAAGTGTAAATCATAAAACCATACAAGTATTATCAAGGAACATAGGAGAATTTCTTCCTAACTGTGGAGTAAAAAGGACTTTACAATTCTTTTCTATAAAGTTCTGACAGCAAAAGCTGGGCGTGGTGGCCCACTCCCGTAATCCCAGCACTCGGGAGGCTGAGGCAGGAGGATCATTTTGAGTTTGAGACCAGCCTGGGCTACAAAGTGAGCACATGGCCAGCCTGAACTGCATAGTGAGACCCTGTCTCAAAAAGACAAAAAAAAAGTTCTGACAGCAAAAAGGACAAAACAAAGAAGCCACCATTAGCAAAGCAAAACTGTAAGACAAATGAAAAATGAAGGAAAAAAATTTTCAATTTAACTCTCAAAGACCAGTCTCTCTAATGTATGTAAGAGCTCATAACCTACAATTAGAAAAACCAAGCATGGTGGTACACACCTGTAATCTTAGCTACTTGGGCTGCAAGTTCTAGCCCAGCCTGGGCAAATTAGTGAGACCATGTCTCACAATAAAAAATAAAAAGGGCTGGGGATGCATGTCAGTGGTAGAGTGCTCCGGATTCAATTCCAGTACTGCCCAAAAAAGAAAAATCAATAAAAATAATCAAAAGCCAGATACAAAAAATTAACAAAAGGTCTAAACAGACAGTTCACATACAAAATATTCCTTTAACTACCTGAAAATATGTTCAACATCATTCAGAATAAGAGAAATGCAAATTAAATATAGACTGAGATACCATTTTTTACCTATCAAAGTGTCAAAAATTCAGAAGTTTAATAATATACTCTGTAGGTGAAGGTTTGGGGGAAATGGTGGGAGTATAAGTTCAACCTCTCTAGAATTCAATTTGCCAGTTCTCATCAAAATTTAAAATGCATATATCCTTTGACCAAACAGTATCACTTCTGAGAATTCATACTACTGTTATCCCTCATATGTGAATTGATGTATGTATAAGGTCATTTGTTGAGCATTTTATAGAATAGAAAAATTGTGAGACAACTGCCTCCAAAATATGACCAGATCAATAACTTATGATATATCCAATAATGGAATAGTAGGTACCCATAAAAAAGAAGAAGAAGAAGCTCTTGGCCCAATACAGGAAGATTTCTAAGAAAAAAGAATTGAATGAAGAAATTTGAGTATATACGTCAGTATATATAGTACATCACTTTTGTGTGGCAATGGGCTGGGAGAATAACTATACTGTAGATTCGAATTCAGTCATATTGGAAAGCCCATTAAATGATGTAATGATATCAGTTATGTGATTGTGCTGTTGCATGTTCAATGAATGGCTATAGTAGGTGTTTACAGCTGGCCAGCGAGGTGATCTGGAGGTCTAGAAGCCGACTGCCAGTCATCACACAGCCAAGTAAGTGTTATTGGGGATCACAGCACCAATGGATTTTATTGTATTTGCATAAAGACAGGGGATGGGTAAATAAGGTTTTTAAGAGTAAAAGTTGCTGAGCATGGTGGCACACACCTGTAATCCCAGTACTCAGAGGCAGAGGCTGGAGGAGCACCCTGAGTTCGAGGCCAACCTGGGCTACATAGTGAGTTCAAGGCCAGCCTGAACTACAAAGCAAAACCCTGTCTCAAAAACTGAACAAAATAGTGAATATTACCTGGGAGGGAGCTGCACTGGGTAGATAGATGGGGGACAGAATGAGAGCAAGCCTTTTCATTGTGTTATTTTAAAAAAACAATTTTTTTTTCTTGTGGTCCTCGGGTTTGAAACCAGGATCTTTGCACTGAGCTATAGTCCCAACTCTTTATTTGTTTATTTTTTATTTTTATTTTTTTTTTGTAGAACCAGGGATTGAACTCTCGATCTTCATGATTGCCAGAAAGGCGCTTACACCCCTGAGCTAAATCCCCTGCTCTTTTTATTTTTTACTTAGAGACAGGTTTTTCCAGAGTCACTAAATTTTCCAGGCTAGGCTGAAACTTGCAGTCCTTCTGCCTCAACTTCCCAGGGTGCTGGAATTATAGGCATATGCTACCATAACCAGTTTAAAAACTTTTCGAAATAAAAATCAAGATGTATTATGCACTCATATCAGTTCCTCACAATGAATGTAATGATCATGCACTCCAAACTGTACTAATAAAAATAAAAAATTTTTAAAAAACTGAACTATATGACTGCATTAACTATTAAAAATACTTTTAAAAATTTGTTAAACTGGGCATAGTGGTGCATGCCTGTGATCCCTGCACTTGTGAGGCTGAGGCAGGAGGATCACTGTGTGTTCAAGGCCAGCCTGAACTACAGTGAAACCCTGTCTTGAAAAGACAAAAAAAATTTTTTTTCCCCCAGTACTTGGAGGTTGAACCCAGGACTTCTGTGCAAGCTCTCTACCATTGAGCTACATCCCAATCCCTTTAATTGTTTTTTTCACAGTTTCACTAAGTTGTTCAGTCTGGCATTAAACTTGCCATCCTCCTATCTCAGCCTCTTGAGTACCTCAGATTATATGTATGTGCCACTTTCAGCTTTAAAAAAGTTTTTAATAAAAAGGATCAAGCAGACAAAAATAATGATATCAAAGATTTGAATAAGAGAACTAGCAAATTTCAAATAGGTTTGTATGGAAGCATACACTCAACAAATAGAAAATATGAATTCTTGGGAATCATACAATTTTTTTTTAAGTTGGCCACCTTTGTGTGTGGGGGGGGATAAATTCTTTCACTATGTACTTCAAACTGGCCTTGAATTCACTATGTAGCTTGGGCTGGCTTCGAACTCATGGCACTCCTGCCTCAGCCTCCTGAGTGCTGGGATTATAGGCCTGCACCACGATGCCCAACATAAGTTAGCCACCATTGTTAAATTATATTGAGTGCTTCTTATCACAATATTGTACATCAAACTATGAACCAAAAATAAAATGAAAGGTCAGAAATCATCATATGTTTGGAAATCCCCCCCAAAAAACTCATTTTAGAATAAGTTAAGAATGAGGTAAAAGCCAGGCCTGGTGGTGTTTGCCTGTAATCCCAGCACTTGGGAGGCTGAGGCAGGAGGATCATTGCAAGTTCGAGACCAGCCTGAACTAAAAAGTGAGTTCAAGGCCAGCCTGAACTACATAGCTGAGACTCTGTCTCAAAAAGACCAAAAAAAAAAATTTTTTTTTTTAGTTAAAATAGAAAAACACAGTGAAAGTGACCAAATATTTGAAACTGAATAACAATAGAACCTTACAAATCACTAACAACCATCCAGTGTTGTGGGATGCAGATAAAGCAGCACATATATTAAGAAACAAAAAAGATGGAAAACATATTAGTGTTCAACTTGAGACTAGAGAATGAACAAAATTCAACACCCAATGACTGCAAAAAGAATGAAAGAATCAAAAATGAAAACTCAAGTTAATGAAATAGAAAAAAAAAACTAAAAGGGGATGTTTTTAAAAGACGAAATAAGCAGACATCTGGCAAGAGTGAGAGAGAGGAGGCAGAGACAGTCTTAGAACAGTGCGTGTATCTGGGCGCCTAGGAGAGATTTTAAATCAGCCTGTCTTAGGTACAGCGTTGACTGGCGCCTGACAGTTATTTCCACCTCCTTCAGGTGTCTTCCCAAGTGCAGAGGCTGGGAAGCTGCCAAGTGGCTTTCCACCAGGTTTCTGGAGAGTTCGTTAGTTGGCTGCACCTACGGGAGATTTGGTTGGCACCTGGGTAACTACGGCTGCCATCTTGCAGCTTTGGACTGATTTTCTTATAAGCTCTGGGAGACTCTAAGAGTCAGGATGCAGCCTTGAGAGTGTCCGGGGCTGGTGGTAGCAATGGTGGTGGCCGCTAGTTTTCTCGCATCGCATCCAGTCACAGTTTTTGGGGGTTGTGGGCTGGGGATATAGCGCAGTGCCTGCCTGACAAGTGTGAGGTCGGGAGTTTGATCCCCAGTACCAAAAAAGCCATCCTGACCCTGACCCTGGGCCACAGCCACCAGGCTGTGTTCTGAGCTCAATAGTCCTTGTGGCAGATTCTGGTCCCCACTTTCCTGGTGGTGCCACAGAGGACGGCTCCTTGGGAGCAGGGTTAGTTCTAGAGTTCTAGGTGTCTCACTCCTCCAGCCCTTTAATTGTTTTTGTAAGCGTCGAGTTCCCTGTTTCAAAGAAGGGACTCTCGTCCTTTGTATTCAGACCCGAGGGACAGAAAGAGGTGTTGCTGGAGCTGCGTGGGGTGCTTCAGCGCTGAGCAATTGGCGCAAGGGCTAAGGGGTGATCATCAACAAATCCATGTCAGGACATTTGAAAACTTAGGGAAATGGAATATTTCCTAGAAAATATAAATTACTAAAAAGGACCCAACAAACACTAAAAACAAGAATAGACTGGCAATAGTAAAATAAAGTGAGTAGGCAGTCGACACTGCCCCCTTTCCCAACCTCCCATGCAAAGGTTGCTAGGCCTAGACTGTTTTAAGGGCCAGTTTTCTAACAAAATAGATAACCCTTGAGTTATACAAGTTATTCCACAAAAGGGAGAAATAGAAATAGCTATCCAGTTTGTTTTTTGAAGATAATATAACCTTATATTAAGACTGGATAAGGACAGTGCAACAAAAGAAAATTAAAATCAACCTTTAATTTGGTATAAGTAAAAAAAATTCTAAGTTATAATATTAAATTCATCAGTGAATTAAAAATGATCATCATGACCATGCAGAGTTTATTTCAGGATAACATTAGAAAATATATTAATTTAATTAATTCAGTGCATTAACAGATTGAAGGAAAAGCACCATATGATTTAAATAGTTCCAGAAAAGTCATTTAGTAAGTTTCAATACCCATTCACGATAAAAAATTTCTTGGCAAGCTAGAATTCAAAGGCTGGGGGTTGAATCTAGGGCCCTGCAAATGCTAGGCAAGCACTCTCAAGCTAGACTATATCTCTATTCCTTTTTAAAGTGTTTGTTTTTGAGGCAGGGTCTTGATGTGTAGTTCAGGCTGGCCTTTTACTCATATGGAACCCAGGCTGGCCTAGAAACTTGCAGCAATCCTCCTGCCTCAGCCTTCTGAGTGCTAGGATTATAGGCATGTGCCACCACGTCTGGCTAAAATTTTTACTTTGAGACAGGGTCTCACTACATCATCTGGGCTGGGCTTGAATTTGTGATCCTCCTATCACAGTTTCCTGAGATAGGAGATAGTGATTAATTCAGGCCCCACCGCACCGGGCTTCAAGGCCTTCTTAACTTGATAAAGGATATCTACCAAAAGCTTGCAGTGAGCATCATTCTCAGTTGTGAAACTCTGAAACATTTCCACTAAAGTCAGAAATCACAAGAATTCCAGTGGTTATGATCAGTGTACAGCACTGTGCTAGTGGTTCTAGTCACATGATATAGAAGAAAATCCAAGAAACCAGGAAAGTAGTAGAACTAATGATGTTTGCAAGGTTTCTAGATTTTTTTTTTTTTTGGTGTTTTTTGAGGCAGTGTTTCACTGTATGGTTCAGGCTGGCCTGGAGCTCACTTTGTAACCTGGGCTGGCCTCGAACTCTTAGTGATCCTCTTGCCTCAGCTTCCCCAGCACTGGGATTATAGGTGTATGCCACGATGCCCCGCTCAGTTTTACTGCACCACTCGGGAATAATTGTTTTCATTTGTCATGGTTTCGCTTATCTACATTAGAGAAGTAGCATATACTGCACAGTCCTTTTCTTTTTCCAGGCAGTAACCCTGGAAACTATCTGTGGACTTGACCTGAGGGAGCTACTCCTAGGAAATTGCTAAGGCGCCCTGCCCCTCTGGGTGTGTCTCGGTGTGTGTCCCGAGATGACTGGCAGAAACACTAAGCAGAAGGAGGAAACTCTCAGTGCGTGGAAGCCCAACTCTTCTTGGATGGGTGCATCACTTTTTCATTTCGCTTTGGTTTTTTGCTGCTGCCATTGCCCGTGGAAATCAGAGTCTAAACGCTCCAGCCTTTGAATGTGGACTCACACCAGCGACGTCCCAGGAATCTTCTAGGTCTTCAGCCTCGATACTGTGGTTGCACCACTTGTCTCTGGTCGCTGTTAACCCTCTAGCTTCCTAGACTAATCAGCTCTTGGTTCCCCAGCTCTCCGGCTTGTAAATGCCTCTGGGGGACTAGGTCGCCTGTGAGCGCGGAAGCTGATCTGATGGATTCGCTCCAGTGAGTATGTATCCATTCACCTGTTCTGTTCTTCTGCGGAACCCTAATCTGCCGTCCCAAGTATGTGATGCCGCGGTTTTCCTCACTGCTCCTTATGGCTACCCAGTACATCATTGTGTGGCTGGATTTTAGTTTGTTCAACTAGTTCCCTAACAGTAGGCTTATACATTTTTAAAAAATTATTTGTTTGTTTGTTTATTTATTTATTTATTTACTTACTTACTTACTTACTTTTTGAGACAAAGTCTCGCTAGGTAGTTCAGGCTGTCCTTGAACTCACTGTGTAGCCCAGCCTGGCCTCAAACTAGTGGTGGTCCTCCTGCCTCAGCCTTCTGAGTGCTGGGATCACAGGTGTGTGCCATCACGCCCAGTTACATTTTATTTTTTTAATGGTAGCAAAGTTTTATTAAAGGTTGTAAAAGAGGCTCTGCAGAGTGAGTTTGGGCCACTAAAAGTGGGAAAATAGGTTCATTCTACAGGGCGAAATGGACCATTGTATAAGAGAGACCACAGTGGCCTCTTTTACATTTTTTACTGTAACAAATAGTGCCCCAATGAATGACCTGTATAACAGTAATTTTTAATGCTTCCAGAATGTGCCTGACCTTGCCCATCCATGCATGTATTTTTGTTTTGATTGCTTGTTAACTAGTGCTGGGAATTAAACGGAGGGCCTCGCACATGCTGAGCATACTTTCTGCCATTCATCTACATTTCAGCCATTGCTTGCCAGTTTTTGCAGCAGTTTTCTGCCCTGTGTCGTCCTGCTCTGAATTCTTTCTGCTGGGTTTGCAGCATGCTTTTTGATCTTTGGCCCATGCCTGCCCTGTCGTGAACTTGAGGTCGGAACATGGATTCTCCAGGATTAGAATCTCACCCTTCCCAGGGATCCGACCTCTTGACATGCTCTGCAGCCTGGACTGGTCTGATTATTTTCTCATAGAGTCATTGTTTGCTTTGTCACCTTATCCCTTGTGTTTCGTTCCCCATCTTCTTTTTTCTTTTTTGGTTTTTGTTCACCCAGTATGTTCTCTGTCAGTTTATATTGGTGTCTGTCTCCTGAGAGGTTTTCTGCTACTATCACTGTCCCCAGCTGGTTGGATCCCTGCTGATTACTGTGAGTTTTATCCTGTCCTTGCAGGTCCCCTGATAGCAGTAAATCCCCTTCCCCAAGAAGATGCTTCTGGTTTCTTGCCTGGAGGGCGCACTCCTAGAAGACAGAGGGGAAGGAGTTTAGGGATGGCGGCATTCATCCATCACCTGAACTTCTGCTGGCCTTTAGGGCAGAGGCCACTCTTCTCGCTAGGCAATAAACATCTAGAGTTCCCGCTGGGGTAGAGGAGAGATTGTCACCCTGGAGAGGAGGTTGGAGGTCAAGTAGCTACTGAAACAGCCTTTCTACTGGTCCTCTGCTGTACCTCTACCAATTCCTGCTCCTTGGGGTGCTCTGTGGAAGGGAGGGAGGACTGTTTATTTTTCCCCACGTGCTGGCTTAACATTTGGCTTCCTTGGAGTTACCTAAGTCACTTGTCACCTCTCCATCTGTTTTCCAGTTTCCAGAGTCCTTGCGGGCTTATGTTCTTCACCTATGTCTCCACTGATGCTTCGGAGGCATATGGGAAAGGAGCAGGACTAATTCTCCTATTTGTTTAATGCACCTATTTGTTTGATCTGGTCTTATATTTAGAACAGTGCTTTGATGGGCTTGATGCTGTTTGGGTTGAGAAAGATTTGCTCCAGCTGCAGCAGCGCCCTGGGCATCTGGACAGAGCAGGGCAGTGCCAAGGGCTGAGCTGCTCCTCAGATGCTGAGTGGATCCTGAGCTTCTGGAGAGGAGTGTTGTGTCTGCGAGTGGGGAGGAGGGGAAGAAGGGGGGCACAGGTGTGACAAGGGCCTAGATCAGAACTGAGTGTGATGCAGGCCAGTTAGGGGCATGAGGAAAGAAAGGGAGCGGAAGGGAAGTCCCCTGTGAGAGGGGTTGTGAGGAGCCGGGTATTCATTCATTCATTCATACGAGGGATCAAACACATGGGTGCTCTACCATGGGTGCTCTTCAATTTGCTACAGGTTCTCAGGTTGTCTAGGCAAGACCTGAACTTGCAATCCTCCTGCCCCAGCCTCCCAAAGTGTTGAGATCACAGGTGTACACCATGTCCTGCTTTTTTTCCTTTGCAGTAGTTTTTAGCTGAGCACATTATTACTTGGGATAGACAGCACATTTCCCAGTTAACCTTGTAGGAAGTTAATGTCATGTGACCCAATTCTGGTCAATGAGATACTATATAACCAGAAGCGTATCCAAATTCTGAGTGATATATACAAGCAGAAGTGTTACATCAGAATTCCAGGAAAGCCAAATAAAGGGCGTTTACCCAGATTTAGGGAGTGACTGAGGGAGGCTGAGGCAGGACAATTACAACTTCATGTCCTGCCTCAGCAACACAGACACCCTGTTTAAAAAAAAAAAGGCGTGGGTCAGGGAGCAAAGACCTCCTAGTGGGGGCCACTGGGTTCAGTTACCAGTACCCATGGCAGTGTGGGAGACAGTTACTCAGTGGAAATAACTTCTCTTGCCTGTTTTTCCTCTTTCTTCCAGACTGCAGATTGGATGCAGTGATCGGTGGTCCAGCAGTTATTGTGTTATGAGGTATTCTCAAAGGAGTAGGAGCCTGGGTTTAATAATATTGGGACGGTACCATTTTCAGGTCTGAACTGCTTATTGCTAGACCTTTTTTTTTTTAACTTAAGAAATGTGTTTTTTCTGTTCTGATGTAATAATCACTTGTCCCATGCCAAGTACTGTTTTAAGTATTTGCCTTGTATATCAAGTCATTTAATTCTTGCGCCATTATCCCTGTTTTACTGATGAGGAATGAGGCACAAAGAGGTGAACTGGTTTGCCTCAAGTTATGCAGCTTACTAATGACACTGGGCTTGTTAGTATGCCTCAGGCTGTGTAGACAGAGCTGGACCCAGTTTTCATGGAGATGGTGTACTGTGTCCTCCCTTGTCCCGCCCTATCCGGTATCCCAGAACAGAGGGGCAAGGCAGTAAGCATGGCCCCCTCCCCTGATGCCCAGCATGTGACTGAAGGAGATGCTGGAGTTTTAGGCTGTGACCAGTAGTGGCACAAGGCAAGGTCTGAGGAGAAGCGGACTAGAGGCAGGAACCGCAGGCTAAGAGCAATGGGAGAGAAGCCCCCTCCCTGAGTCTCATAGTGGAAGGTGGTGGAGGCAGCCTCCTGGGTTCCCATCTGCAAAGCATCTCCAGCCTTTAGCATCATCTCCTTAGGCATGGGCTTGACTTGATTTCATCTGAATTGAACCCATGAAATGCTTCTTTAGCCAATTTCAGATGCTATTTTTGTTATCAAAAAAGAGATCCCCACAGATTATTATATATCTATGGTAGAGGAAATTAGAGACCAAATTTTAATAATAAGAGCCTTTGGCACTGAAAACCTATCTTTGTTGATTAAATTAATCAAAAGTAAGAGATGCGAAGTGTTGAAAAAAAAAAGAGACATGCATGTGCTAGCTATCCAGTCTCTTGATAAATGCAGAGACTGGGGAGAACAGCTTTCTCAGGGGGCTGCAGAGAGACACTTGGCCTGTCCCTGTTGCCACCTTCTCTCATAAGTTTCAATCTTTGGTTCCCAAGTTGATTGCAAATAAGGCAATTTTAAGGGTATTGTTGCGAGCTAGAAGGTGCTGAAAGCAGAGTCTGAGGTCATGCTAATTAGCTTTGAGTTATGAGTACCATCCAGGTGATTCAGTTTGCCCCGCATCCGCAGGCAGCTCTTAGAGACTTGTCTCCTGGTCACAGCAGAGATGGAAGTGTGTGGGGCTCCAGAGGAGGGCACGGCTTGCCTGCGGGAAGCTATCGTCTCAGAAATGCTCTTCTGCTCCCATCTCCCCCTCATTCTTAATAAAGACCCAATGCATAATGAGGCAAATGGGCCTAGTATTTGGAATGCAAATCTGGCCTGCACAGCCACATCCTGGCAGAGCTGCCCAGAAGGAAATCAGTCCTAGCAACCAGAGCAGTCCTCCCGAAGATTCCCTGGAGAACTTGTGAGCTTGGCCCCCAGCACGTCTCCCACAGTGAGAGGGCTGGGGGAAATGCTAAGCCAAAGCTGGACCACTCGAAGGGATCAATAGGTGTCCCCCGAAGAACCTTGGTAAACAGTCCAGATTGACTCCTAGGGAAAATGAAAATTTAAGTGAATCAATCATAGCTTGAGACAGATTTGGAGTTCACAAGCTAACTCAGCTTCCAAATGCTGGTCTGAGGATCGCTGTAATAACTCGCCAAGTATTTGGTAAGTTTTGACTCACCTAAGAGAAATAGGCCTTGCTAAGGAAAGAACAAAGACTTCCAATCTGACAATTCTGAGGAAGGCAAGGAGCGGCTCTGTTAGATCAAAACGGCCTTATTCAGAGGAGCGTGATAAACAACCCAGCAACTCTTTCTTCCTGGCTTTTATTTTTTTTCTTTAGATCATGCATGTATTTCATGATTTCTCATCCCTTCATTTACTCCACCCCTGAGGATCGGGTCATGGAGCGATCAGGGATACATCCCAGAACAGAATATTAAAGGCACCATCCTTGTTCCACATTACGGAGAAAACATTGTAGAGCCAGGGAAAATGAAACAAATCATTCACCTAGGACGGCTCAGAATAGCTCATTCTCTAGCTCTGCATCCACCATTCAGAAGTGAATCCAGAGCTTTTCTAAAGGAGCTTAAAAGATTTTATTCCTAATCCATTTTTCCTCCACAGCTTTGGAAATATGACTCTAATTTAATGATTACAGGAGATGAGCAAAAGAAGGAACTAAACAAGATAACATCAGCTTGCTTTGTAATGAAAGACCAAATTTTCCAAATATAGAGCAAAATCCAATTGTCCTGCTATTGTTTATAAATGTTCCCTGTGTGACATTTGCATGACAGACCCAATTGGAATACACATGTATCCTTTCACATTTAAACAGCTTTCTCCTTGGCACTTTACAGAGTTTGGGGAGGTAAACCACAAGTCAGTTTCTCTAAATTGCACTGCTGTCTCCTACAACAGTAAACTTTGCTGATGGAACAAACATAGGCTGCAGTAAGTCAAACCCCAAAACACTGAACAAAACCACTGGTGCGCATCGGAGACAGCAAGCATTCAAAACACGAGGGACTTTCCAGTGGGTGATAACAAGTAAGATTTAAAAAGTGGTGCCACACAGAATACCGTGTGGTGTCCTAGATTAGATTCTGAAACAGTCAAAAGACCTTGAAATGCCAAAAAGTCTGGGGTTTAGTTAATAGTTATGTATCAATGTTAATTTCCTCGTTTTGACAAAATGTATCATGGTCAGGTTATATATCAACATTGGAATAAAGGGGGTGACCAGTGTACACAAATTCTCTGATTCGTCGTTGCAACTTTTCTGTAGATACAAACGTATCCCAAAATACTGTTTTTAGTTTTGTTTTTTTTTTAAAGTGAGGTTGCATGTGCATTTGTTGCTGGTGGACACATAAATGGATGTAAGTATTCTGACAGTACTCATCAGAAGTTTCAGAAGTGTATATGCTCTTTGACACCTAATTTCATTTCCAGGAATTTGTGTTCAGGAGACAGGGAAGGATGTTCATTTCAGCATTCCCAGGAATGGGAAAAATTGACAACAAACTACAAAGTTAATATCAGGTTCTATAGGAAGCATGGTATAGTCATGCAAAGTTATGGAAAGTGATATTGGAAAAGTCAATTCGATGGTGTGGAAAGACTGCCACATATATATTGTAAAGTGAATAAAAGCAGGTTACAAAGTAATTGGTGTGGTATGAACCCATGTTTTAAAAGATCCTCGTACTCAGAAGAATGAAAGAAGATACAGCAATGTATAAGTAGTGGCTTTCTCTAGGTGTGTGGGTTTTGTGGGCTGAACTGCATCCCCCTAAATTGATATGTTGAAGCCCTACCTCCCAAGTGTGAGTGTATTTGAAGACAGGGCTCTTCAGAAGTACTTAAGGGAGGTCATTGGGATCCTAATCCAGTAGGATTGGTGGCCTTATGAGAAAAGGAAGAGAATGGCACCTATCTCTCATGTTCATGAACGGAGGAGAAGCCACATGAAGACACAGTGAGGGGCAGCTCTCTGGAAGCCAGGAGGAGGCCCGACCAGCCCCAACCAGGCCCGGCCAGGCTGGCCCCTTGCTCGTGGACTGAATTCACAGCCTCCAGAATTGTGACAACACAAACTGCTGATGTATATATGCCACCAGATCTGTGGTGTTTTACTGTGGCAGTTCAAGCTGACAGTGAGTATTTCAAATGCTTTTGTTTTTACTCTCTTGTTTTACTGCAGTGAATACTAACTGCTTTATTATTTCATTTTAATTTTAGTTTTCACTAGGACGTGTTTGCAGTATATGATACATTTACCATGGCACTTGGCACATGGACATATCTTAATTCTATTTTCATTCCCTTCCCTTCCTATCCCCAGCCTCCCTCCATCTTTGGTCCCTCTCCATTTGCGAAATATCTATCACCCTGTTTCCTGTTATCTATATTTTGTTCATCCCTTAATTATTTATGCTTTGGATTCTCATATAGAAGAAACCATGCAATATGTAAGCTTGAGTTTCTGATTTTTTTTCACTTAACATTATGGTCTCATAGTTGGGCCTGATGGTGCACGCCTGTAATCCCAGCACTCAGGAGGCTGAGACACAAGGATCGTTCTGAGTTTGAAACCAGCCTGGGCTACAAAGTGAGCTCAAGGACAACCGGAACGGCATAGCGAGACCCTGTCTCAAAAAGACAAGGGCTGGGGATTTAGCTCAGCGGCCTAAGTGCCTGCCTGGCAAACACGAGGTTGTGAGTTTGATCCCTGGTGCTGCAAATAAAAAAAATAAAATAAAACAAAACATTATGGTCTCACGATGCATCTGTTTTCCTACAGCTGACTGAAATTTATCCTTATTTATAGCAGAGTAGTAT